>PVJO010013974.1:0-49929 GCA_004026905.1 Hystrix cristata
AAATATTTAAAACTACTTATCCTTTGACATGAATTAAGTCCTTTTTGGCAGCCTGGCTATGGAAACCTATTTCAAAAATATTTCCCAATCAATGGTAATCTTGTGTTAATATCTCAATGTTTATTCCCTGAATTTTTTTAATGAACATACTAATTAGGAGACTTTGTGAAAGAGTTAGTAGAGTCCAGACTCAGGACAAAAGTGCTTGGAAGAGTAGAGTACATTCTCAGAGCTACATACGAGTACCTAGTGTGGTAGGACCAGTAGTACAAGGGAATAGTGCGTGAAGAAAATATGCAGAGATACAGTACATAGGTTTGATATGAGGCAGTGGGAGCCATTGAAGAATCTGTCAATGTGTACCAAAATTGGGTTGAAAAAGATGGCACAGTTAATCAAGTAAAGTTTGCATTTGAGAGTAGTAAGGCTAGTATGAAGTCACTCATGGTAATTTTTAAAAATGGTCCCAATAACCCTCCTTTGATTAGTAAATGTTTGTGATACATAACCAACACCTTCATTTTGCAGAATTGGTACATATCCATATTGCACCTTGATCCTTTGTACTTCCCCTTTTGCCCTCTCCATTTCCCCAATCCCTAGGTCCCACTGGTCCCAATTCTACATCTTTCCTGTATGTGACTTGGCAGCACTTTCCTCAAGATGGAGTCTATTTTTCCAGCCCCACAATACCTTGCAACTTGAGTTGGCCAATAGAATGTCGCTGAAGCAAAGCTGCACCGGCCCTGAGACTGGGCTGGAGATACCACTCTTTCAGAACCCTGCTTCCGCGATGAGAATGAACTGCGTCAACCTAATGGAGGCCGAGGAACCATGTGGAGGTAACTCAGCTGTTACAGTGAAGACCTTCCTAGACTGGCTTATAGTTGTACATCCAACACCTGTGAGAAAAATCAAACAAATTCAGCAGAACCAGTGCCCGGCCACAGCGAGCAGCAGACACAGGACTGCATCCAGCCAGACCAGCATAATATCTCAGTGCACTGGAATATGGAGGAGCAATAATAAATGTTCACTGGCGCCACTGTGTTTTGAACTGGTGGCTAAACATCGATGAGAAATTGCACACTCCAACAAATGCATTATGGATAGACACAAAGACGAAAAACACCACTTTCAACTGAAGACCAAACATAAAACTTTAAGACAGAATACAAATTTATTAAAGTTCGTCTGTGAAACAGGCATTACTGGGGTTAACAATTATTGATAGGCTCTACCCTCATCAAAAGCTTCTCTTTGGATCAGTTACTTACCTTTTCTTCACAATACCCCCATCTTACTTTCAGCATATTCTCTCTAGGGCTGTCATGAGCCTTCAAGTGCCTCAGATGACTTTCTGAAGATCCTTAGACAAATTGATAAAAATTTAGAGGACTGTCCCTCCCCAGAGAGACATTATTTGGAAAAAAAGGTGAAGCTTACTACCTATATTTTATCCGTTGCATCTCAGACAGTTTGGAGCACAGATTAGATGTATAAACACATCTGTTAAATGAATTACTAACTAACCCACCTTAATAACGCTGTTCTCCAATTTAAAATTATTTCTATTCCCTCTCTTTATCCCTAGATCCGTAAACATCAATCCCCTTTATCTTACTTGCCTTCTGAGTCTTCCTACAGCCTCATGATATTGCCTTCGCTTACTACTACAGAGATTAAAATGCTGGCCCTGCCACTTACTATAATGTGGCACTGGGGAAATTACTTAACCTTTCTGTGCCCCAGTGCTCTTATTACAAATTGATAACAACAAAAATACATATTTCAGCAAGGTTAAATTAAACATGAAAAATAAGTTTCTGAGTTAGACCTCATGGTACAGAGTAAGTACGCAACAAATGCCAGGCATTTAAAAAGAATCCCTCCTATCTTTGCAAAGGTGATCTCAACTCTTCATTTTCACAAGCTTTCATTGTCTAGGCTGCAGTGCACTGGTGGAGAGTGATACATCTCTACTAGTTAAGTGCTCTGTATTGGGTCTTTATTGCCTTTGGAGCTCGCAAAATCTTATATTTATTTCAGATATTTTCTGCTGTCTTTGGAGATTCCACACTCAAACAGCAAATAAATATTATCTTCTTAAAACCTGCCTGCACCCTCCCTAAGCCCAGAGGCCCCCAGGCGTATTTCCCTTGGCCTGACTCTTAAATTCCCGGTTTCATCCACCATGGGAATTTATTTCATCCCATGCAGGATTCTAACCCAAGCTAGTTAACAGAATCTCAGAGGAATGTTGGGCATAGACATTTTTTAGGTTCCTTAAATAATTTAAATTGGAACCAACGTTAAGACTGACTCTTTCACATTTTCCTCCTTGTTATACTCCAAGCTCTGGGCTCTAAAATCTCTCTCCTAATTTAAATTAATCATCTCTAATTTTTCTTCATGCCCCCGGTATCATTTCTTTAAGACTTTTAATCAGATTTTTGCTAAAATTTATAAACACAGCTTTGGACGCAGGCTGTTCTGCTCATATAACTTCTAGAATTAAGTTTCACTGCATGCCAGATAGGACCTTCCCGAAAAACGTTTAAGGTATAGTTCGTACCACTTAGTAACTTACAAAATACTGAAGAAAAGCAGGTGTGACAAATCATAACAAATATGAAATTATAAATTATAAATTTATACAGTTATAAATCTGTATACTCACTTTTCCATTGGTTGCCATAGTACCATGAATGTGTGGGGTACTGAGAAAATATCTGTCGAACTGATTTGAAAGGTCATTTTAGAAGATATACTTCGTCTAACACCAAAATTCAATCCAGCCAAATATGTTTGTGCCTAGTAAGAATTCAACAACTGTTAAATGCCAGATCATTGCAATATGTACAGTAAGTTTCAGTCTCACACAGTGCAAGTCGAAGTAATGATGAAGAAATCTTTAAGAAATCTGTGAATATATCTTGCTAATGCATGCTATACATGAAAGAAAAAAGAAAAAGGGAGTAAGACAGAAAGGCCCTTACCTTAATAGCAAATAGTAACGTTCTACCCTGAATTTTCTGTGTGGGTAAGAGAAACAGGAAATGCCAGTATACGTCTCCCCCAATGATCTGTTTCTTTAAGCAGTGTCCCGTCACATTGAGAAGCTGAGTGCCGGTACCAGAACTCATGCCTGACCCCCCATTTCACTTCCTGTGACACCCATCTTTCGCAATAATCAGGTGGAGTATGTTTCCCTGTGTCACAGGGAGCTTAATGATTAGCAAGAGGGCCTGGTATAAATACTCTCTCTAGCCTGTCCACTGAGTAGTACATTAGGAACTGCAAACTAATGAGTGAGAGAACAGGAGAAAATGATCTTTATTGTTGAGATCTTCAGAACTGGGACACGTTTGCACCTAGGCAATTAATATCAGATATACATCATTCGGCCACAAGTCTATACATGGCCCACCAGTCTTACATAGGGGTCCTATGTAAGGACCGGTACATCACTCTCCCAGCTGATGGCCATTAGGGAAGAATCCTCACCATCTTCCAATCAACTAACCTATCGTAATAACTTTTTTTCCTTTTTCTTTTTTCAGTACTGGGAATTGATTTGATCCAGGTTCTTTGCACTAAGCTACATCCCCAGCCCAATCTTTTATTTTTTATTTTCAGATAGGATCTGGCTATGTTGCCTAGAATGGGCTCAAATTTGTGATTCTCCTGCCTCAGCCTCCTGAGTACCTGAGATTACTGATGCAACAGCACACTAGAGTTAAGGCTAATAAATTCTTAACTCTGCCACTGTTTGCATTTCAACTAACTGGTCTCTTTGTTAACAAGCATGCAAACCTTCTGTGTGCTAATTCTACTTCTTCCCATTTAAGTTAGTGAGTCAAAATGAGAAAGGACTGAATACTACTTGATTTCTTTGCATATATTGTTCTTCCAAATGGATGCATCATCCATGAATGAAACTGAGCACAGCTTTAAAGTTCAAGTCTCAATAACTCAATTACTTACTGCGCTGTTAGGCAATATGCCTTATCAAAAGTCACAATCCAACTGTATAGCACTGTGTAGTAAGGCAGAATTTGCTGAGGGAAATAAAGAACAGGATAAAACTCCTTATTTTAACCTCAGGTGCAGATTCTCAGATTTTTTTTTTAAACCATTAAGACTCATAACAAATTTGAAATCATATATGATACTGACTATTGTTAAAACTGGAAGTTTCATTGTCTTAAGGCAACAAGGTATATAAAAATAAAATAAATCTACAGTTATTCCCAAAACTGAGATTTTCATAGTAATTATGACAAATCAGTCACTCAAGTTGTACTCTCCCACACAATATTCTCATACTCTAATCTGTGTGCCAACGTACTACATGGCTGGATACCCTCTTCATTAGAGAAGTTAAGAACTCTCTCTCTCTCTCATACATATATACACCCACACAAACATACACAGAGTTCATGCAAAAATCAGTGAAATCTGAATATGGTCTGTACTCAGGTTAAAGTATTGCACACATGTCAATTTTCTGGCTATAACAATGTATATTGGTTTTGTAAGATGATATCACTAGGGAAAAAAGAGGAAAGATTACATTCAAACCATCCATGCTATTTTTTTTTTGTAGTTTGTTATTAATCTTACTTTCAAAATTTAAAAATATGTTCAAATAATTTAGATGTGACATCATAGTCATAGTTTAGGCTTTGATGCATCTTTCCAAAAAATAAATTGCATGCTTTAACAATTTTTATAATAAAATGAATTTTGCACTTGCAAAATGCCAGTTGTACTCATAGCCAAGATGTGAGCAAGCAACACAAGTGTAAATGTACCTTCTTCTATTGTTTTCTAGCAAAGAAGCAAACCAAATATTGGAACCTAATGTGAATGGCATAATTTGCCATGGATCTCTATTAAAAGAAGACTAAAAAATTTATGTCAGATTCCCTGTGAATTTAAAGGTTTGCTTTCATAGTAACTGAAGTGGTCTCAAAATACAAGAAAGCAGTTTCTCAGACAGAAACATGGGGAAGGGAGGGGAGAAGGACATAAAGGGAATTAAGATGTGTTATGTAGATGTACCAGTTCCCAATAGTGAATGTAATCATCATGTACTGCAAGCACATACTAACAAAAAAATGAAAGTTTCCTCCTTCAAAAAAAAGAAGTAAACAGATTTTCCAAACTGTACTTATGAAAGAGTCCATTTTATATCCCAATTTTATTTACCTTTTCTGAGTAGTCACAACAGTAATCTACTGGGGATAATCTAGTTAATATATTTGAAATTCCATTTATTTTTTTCTATTGATATGCATGTATTACACTTGTATATAATACAGACTTTCCAGTGTTTTTTGAAGGACATAGTTTAAAAAACGAGAAGCATGGTCTATAATTTCAAACAAACTTCGGACAAATTCACAATTTTCAAAATAATATAGTTTTCCAATTTGTTCCAAAGAAATGAATGAGCTTCTAATTGATGCAGAAATTCCAGCAAAAGAGTTACTCCTTTCTTTGTGATTACATGGTCTTGAACCATTGCAAAATCCACTCAGAGCCTTCTAATTAGTTTTATGCATAATTAAAATGGAGGCAGGAAGTAATTTCGTTCCACATACTTGTGGCGCGGTAGATCTTAGTTCAGTGTTAAAAGTACACTTTACAAATTAATTTTTGACAAATTTTACGCTTTTAATTGTTCTTCCCTGTAGAGTCTGGGCAATGTATTGGTCTTTGAATATCGTTACAAATAAACAGACCAAAGGTCTCCAGGACATGGAGACTCCATCACAGAAACCAACCTGTGACTAATGGGCATGTCAGTGAGTTCTGAAAATATTAGATATCTTTACACCTTCGCTAACAGGATGGAACTTCCAGCAGGATAATGCCTGGAGAATCTTCTGATTAGTCTAAAGTCAGTAAAACACAGAATCCTTCCTTTCACATTTCTTCAACCCTTAGATTTATAGACTATTATAACAGAATGGGGAAGTGATTTCCATTCTTCTCTCCCTCCACATCACAAATGAAACAAAGTAAATGCAGTATAAAATTATACATTCTGTTATAACTTAGAAAAAAATTACATAAATGTTTAAGGCCTTTAAATATTTATGAGACATTCCTGTAGAACTGAGTCACAAATGTTAAAGCTATGAAAATGTGGACAAAATACTGGCCTCAGAAATTGTTTGAATGAAACAACTATAGGCAAACATATATATATTTGTGACCAAGAAAAAATGAACAATTTATTCTATCAACAGACTAAACAAATATATAAGCATTCAGACAGTCATTGGGAACAAGCAAGAGATAAATCTTTTAAAATGAAATAGAAAGGCTTGTTTAAAAAAATACTAGAAGATATCTAGGTGAATAACATTCAAGCTAAGAAACCAGAAACTCACATGCATCCCTGGCAATTTTAAACTGAAGGCTACCTAATCACTTGACTGCTCCTCACGGCTGATTTCTGTGAAGGGGAAAAGTAAACATAAAAAAAACTGAAAAAGCCCACTTTTAAAAATAAACAAACCAAAAGGAGGAGTGTTCTGGAGGCGCAAATTATTAGATAATGAAAATGATAATCCAGTCCTAACTACTACCTACCTAACTGACAGAGAGCTGCAATAGCATGTTAGCCTTGAGGGAACATGTCAGCTTATCTATACATTCTTATATGATTGATGTATTCAGATTATTATTACTTGCCAACAATAATTATTATCAATGGATATATATTTCCATTCCTTTAACAAAAGCAACTTTAAGATGTCAAAACAGTAGGCTTTCAGAGCTCCAAGACACAAAGAAAATCAGTTGTCTCAGTCTACGCCATGCCGGAGAAGTTCACAAAGGAGATGCCGTCAAAGCAGTGTAGAGTCTCACTAGCCAAGGACCAGAGGACCCAGGAACACATCCACGACAGAAGGACAGTGCACTTGGAGACAGCTTTCAGAAACAAGAAAATCAGTCACAGCTTGGAGCCAGGAACCCAAAAGGTGACTGTCTCTGACGTCACCCTGAAGACACCAACTCTCCACCAGCTCGGCAGACAGCAGCTTCAAATTCCCTTCGCAACTTTACAAGCTGAACACAGTTCCAGTCTGAGGAAGTCTTTATGATGTAGAAGTTCCTGTCTGACTTTTTAAAAGTCTTGATCTCAAGAAGAAGCTGGTGAGGAGCCATAGACTCTCTAGGAAATAGACTCTGGAGCGCCTCCTCTGAGCAGTATAAAAATCTTCTTCAAGATCATCTCAGGAATTAAGTTTCTATGCATATGTTCAATGGAATCAGCCTGGAGGATCACTAGATTCACCCTTAGTTAATGGGTTACCTACAAATGAAGGAGAAAATATAATCAGTGTTTCATAATATATCTGTAGTCCTTAAAGATAGTTAGCAATCAATAGATAACTGGTACTTGTGAATATCAAATCCTCTGTTGCATTTTAAAGGACTAACATATTCGAGTGTTTCTAACAAATAGAAATATACTATTTTTTCTTGTTATTTCACAATATTTTTAGAGCCATTTACACAATTATTCAAATAACACCAGCTGCGACCAGAATGGTTTCAATTGGCGATGATACTCATCTCAGGCTCAAAACATGATTCTGGAATCCCTGTTCATTGCACAGGCCTGGTGGAAATAACCCCAAGGTCATAAACATACCATACTAGGACTTAGTGAAGAATTACCTTTGTTCACTGAAATAATCAGACACTATTCTCAAGAAAGATCTTTGGTATTGGCTCTGTAATATTTACTCACAAAATAATTTAAAAATTGAGAGTCTTTTTCACTCAATTATACATTAGAAAAATTAACTATTTGTAAGGACAAAAAGGAAATGGGAAGAAAAAGAATGAAGAATACAATGATTCATCAATTTTTAGAAGTGACCAGAAGCACTCATAAAATTGATTAGAATATTATTACTAATGTTATTTTAAGTATTAGGGAGATTCACAGTGACTTATCGTACTACAGTTCAAAGATTATTTGCATATAGGAAAAAAGAATAATAGAGTACCTTAACACACATTATCTACATGTGCATAACATAACAAGATAGTTATAGAGAAAATCACACAAGGGATAAAGAGAAATAGAGACAGAAAGAGACACAGAGAGAGAAAAATTCCTGCTGTGTCAATGAATTTCTAATTCTATTCAAATAACAGGCAGTGTATTTGGAGAAAATTACTGAACAGTTATTTTCTAGCAAAAAATAACTTTTAAAAATTATTGTGGGCACTTTAGATTTATTCCATTAAGTGACCTATTTATCTGTCCTTGGCAAAATATTTACAAAAGACTATTGTTTGTTTATTTTCTGATTGACTTTGAAAAGGGGAAATTAAACTACATAATAAGCCTGCTCTAAATTTTGCCCTGCCGTAGCTAGCTTCACATTATATTCAAAAGGGAAATATAAAACCCAAAGGGCTACGAGCCTTCCCGAAGAAGGAGCCTTGGCTTGTGCCTTTCAAGAGTCTTACTCCCATGCACAGAAGAACTGTGGAAGAAATCAAATTGAGCATTGAAAGTCACAAATGCACAAAGGACCTGCTAACCTTTAGAGATTCTGGGATCAGGATATACCTTAAGAAAGGCAGAAGTCTTGTTACCAATTTGTTTGCCATTCAGTGGTCATTGTACACAAGTTCTGCAAAGATATCCCAGACTGAGATTCGTGTAAGAAGGTGAGAAAGTAATATTACCATTTCTACAGAGATTATGTTGCTGATGGCAACAGCTGATGATTATAAGAAACACAGAAACATTATGTTTGTGATAAATTTTCTCCATAAACTTGATAACACATCTTTGACTTCCACTGGCTGATATTCACCTTTTTCTGACAATTCTGTTATTTGAAGGAAAAAAATATGAAATGTAATATGAGGACTGTGTTTCAAAACTTGTGCTGAAATAACAGGGAAAGGCGGGGGAGGAGTTTGAGCAGGACCAAATGGTTTCAGTGTGGGCAACTGGAACATGCTGGAACTGAACTGCACAACTCAGGGCAGTGAATGCCTGAAAGCGAGTGGCTCATCCTCTTGAACTACATCCAGCAAACTACTCGCGAGTACGGCAAGTGCATCACTGCATCTTCATTTCAAGCTAAATCCTCGATCCTAAGGTTTTATATAAATCTGAGGAGGGATACTCTCAACTATTTATGTATTTGTTTTACATAATTTTCAAAGTAAACAGCCAAATTTACAGTATAATGCCAAAGTCTTTTGTAACTAAAACGTTTTCCCATCTCTGTAGATTTACACGCACGCACACACACACACACACACACACACACACAATCACAGGCACCCACTCACATGTACATATAAATACATATAAGCATATAACCCCTATTCTCAGGAATACAGAAATATAAATGCACACTTCTGGCATGCTATGCTTTTATTGGCTAAAATTATTGCCAGGAAAACTAAATTTAAACATAACCAAAAGAAGTACTTCTCTAAATAAGCATGGACTGAAGAATAATTAAAGTAATTTTTTCTTACACTCAAACTGTACACTATATTCCTAGATTATTAATCCAAAAAATATTCTATCACATTTTATGAGATGAAGAGTAGAGTATACATCGTTTCTAATGTCAAATAAAAGTGTATGATCTTTTTAAGATTTGATTCTTTTATCTGATTTTGATCAGAGGACATATTATGAGTCATCTTGCAGAGCTCTGGATTTAGGCTGGTGTGGCAGTGATATTAACCATGCTGCACGCTAGCTATGATTTCTGCCATGCTCAGTCTTATCATATGTTAAATGATACAGTCTTGTTAAATTCAAGGTTTCTATAAGGATCATGTATCATAATGTTTATGAAAACATTTATCTTTGTCAAGATTGGACTATGAAATAAAAGTTTTGATTTGTGGGTTTATTAATGTATAAATTTTAAGCAAGACACCCACTAAATGTAAAATGAAAGGACCAACTAACATATTTAGTTGTTAGATGACTTCACTGAAGGAACTCACACAAAGGCTAAGAGAGGACCTGTCTCTTCAACACCGTAGAAAGACAAACATGCACAAACCTGTATCAGTCCTCCCATGACAACTTCCAGATTTGTATCAAATGAAGTAGAAATCCCCAAATATCTGGGAAATACATCTTAGCATACATAAAATATATTTTAATGTTTTAAAAAATGTATGGAAATGAATCTCAATATATGTACATTATCACAAATTTAAATTATCTAATACATAAGATCCAAATCACATTTCAAAATGAAACTATTACAAAGCACTAAATGAAAAAAAGTCAACCTTTAAAGACTTACGTGCCCATCAAATAATAGATCCAAGCAACCCTAATTTAAATCCTGGCACGCTAGTGGGGGAAAAACAAATTAAATGACGTCTTATCCTATGAAGAGTATGAACTGGAATGTCCTGATGCAAGAGTTGCTTAAGCAATATTTATAAAATTCAACTTATTTTAAAACCTGGTTTTTATTACACAAATTAATTTTTGCTGTATTTTTAAAACTTAAATACTACTCTTTTGCTCAAGCTATATTTTTTAGAAGGCAAACAGTAAAAGTTTTACCTACCGAGGAGGATATTTATCAAGTTTTCAGTAACTTAAAAGCAGGAGGTTGCAATAAAATCGGTTTTACAGGATAGGAAATAGCAGCTGCTACCATGAATGCACACTATCTTCTGGTTCTGAGGTCAACAGATAGAAAATACTGCATGAGGTATAGAAATGGTCCTATGTTGGTTCTGGTTATGGCTTGAGCTCCGTATGCTATAATCACTATTCCAGTAAATTTGCCTTTCCAAGTGCAGTATTTTACACATCTGGTCTTTTCAATGTAAATCCTATTTGTACGTGCTGTATGCCAGTTAGTCAGTTAGGTACACGAAGTTACTGAAATGCTGAACATAAGCAAATGCACAAATAATAATAATAGCTTCTCCAGTCACAAGCACAAGGTGTCCTGGCAAGGAGCCACCTGGATATAGAAGCTAACCTTCTAACATTAAACCAGAAACACTAATTTTTTAAGATGAAAACATCCACCTATACCAGCCCAATAAATACATTATAGGGGCCTCATTAGATTTTCAGAAACTCATGCTAATATGTCTTAAATTGTTCACCAATTTAGACTGGGAAAACTAAACCAGGTAAATAACATATGTAGGATAAATTTAAATTTTAGCAAAGTCAATTATTTTATACAGTTTCCATTTTATATTTTAAACACCATGAAATATCCTTTTCCTATCTCCAAGTTAACAGACATTAGAAAGCTGGAAAAAAATTCAAGGGCCAATCTTCCCAGAAGCATAAAAGATGTTTTTGCAAAATTCTTTAAAATCACTATATTCATAAAATCTAAAACTCTTTTCTTCTTAAGTTCTGCTCACTAGATTATCGGTGGTGGATAATATTTTATGCTGAGAGGAATAATGAAAAACAACCTGAGCTCTCTAGGCAGACTGCCTGGGTTCAAATCCCAGCTTTATCACTTTCTAACACTATGGAATTTAATAAATTCTTTAAACTCCTGAGTCTTAGTAGCCTCATGTGTAATATGAGGATGACATTATCACCTTACCCACCTTACCTCATACATTTGCTACTTGATTATATCAAACAATCTTTGCCAAATGCGTGTCCCAGTAAATGCCTGTTAAATATTAGCAAGTGGTAGCAATGGTAGTTACCAGATCAGACACAAAAACTGATATGAAAAGTTCTTATGCAAAGATGGTGTATTTCTTGCCTATCTGCAAATATTGACTTAAAGTCTATTTTTGGGTTTCTTATACTAACTCATTGTATTAGTCAGTAAATCTGTATTAGTCAGTATTCTCTAGAGAAAAAGATATAATGGTAGATATATGAATATTTGAGAGCTTATAATTTGGCTTCCTCGGGCTTCTTATAAGTCAGGTGTGGAAGCGTGTAGAGGGTCCATCTATAAGTTGGAGATCTGGAGGGCCCAGCCAAAGGTCTGGGGGTCCGAAAGATCCAGGTGAAGGTCTGGAGGCCTAAAGGATCTAGGTGAAGGCCAGGAGGCCTGAAAGATCCAGGCGAAGGTCTGGAGGCCTGAAGGATCCAGGCGAAGGTCTAGAGGCCTAAAGGATCCAGGCGAAGCTCTAAAGGGTCTAGGCAAAGGTCTAGAGGTCTGAAATATCTAGGTGAAGGTCTAGAGTTCTAGAGCTCCTCTAAAAGAAGTAAAACTGATCTAAAGAAACCGGCTGGGGTATATTTCTCTTTATTTCTCTTTTATATCATCTAGAGAATGGGCCGGCCTAGGGTAGATCTTCTACACCTTAGGGTGTAGAATTGTTAAACCAATTTAGTTAAGCTTCTCTTATAAGTTGACACAATTAATCAACCATCACACTCATCAGCAATTATTTTTTCTCATAAGTTTAATAATAAAAGTCATATGAAGAATGTGACAATGTTCAGGCTGGCTTTGGAAAAGAAAATGTCTTTTCAGGCACTTTGATAGAAAGTATGGTTAAAAGGTCATGCTCTGAAATCAGGCTCCCTGGGATCAATGGTCAGCTCTGCTGATGACCCACTACATAATTTGATAAAACAAGAATGCTATGAGTGTCTACAGTGTAGGACTGTCGACGCTAAATAGAAAGTCAAATGTGGAGAACAGAGCCTGGTCCTTAGCAAACACTGTGTGTATTAACTACTACTGTGCACACGTGTACACAGTTTTTGCCATTTGAGAGGTGGATTCTGAGATTTTTGCCTGTGATTATTTCTGAGCATACATTATTAGTCTTCGCACACACACAATCCCATTCTTTCTAACTCTTTTCTTTGTCTTTCCGAAGGGCCAACCACCATCTGACATTGCATGCAGGATGTATATACAGGAAATCAGCACTGTACTTTGTCTGGGATTCAGAAACTAAATGCAGTACGATTATGTTGAAAAGAAATGCAGATCTGAAAAATTCCTTCTTCTTTATTGATGATTTTAATATTGTTTTTCTTTAATTAATTTTATCTCATATCCCATTATTTTGTACAATTTGCCATTCACATAACTTTGAAATCATCATCAAATCTCCACAGCATCAGTGTGATTTTTATATTAGCTTAATTACAAAATAACAATTCTCTTTTCTAATACAGTCATTAAACTCTTGTTATGAGAAACTACTGAACAACCTTCATACTCTTGTGAATATAAAATGAGTAACATACAAACAATAATAGAAGAGAAGATGCATTATAAGTTTGCAGTCAATTTCATTTAAAAAGAGTTAAATTTTCACTAAAATACCCATGTTACTAGAAGAACATATTTAGACTAATGCACATTCTTTATTTAAACAACTGGAAGACAAGGAAATGTGGCAATATTTCTAACAGCAGACAGCAGGTTTTAATGCAGTCCGTGTCCAATGTTTGTAATATAGCTGCTTAATAACATCACTAATAGACACAATTTCAAACTAACATCCCAATGAATTTAACTTATCCAATCAAGGTAAAAGGAAGAGTAGAATTACCTTCACGATCTTACGTGGTGATGTGAACAAGCTTTTCCTTTCTTGGAATATAATTGCTGCTTCATCACTGATGTGTTTTTTAAATGTACCTCTTATGAGTCCATGAATGAAGCTTTTGCTTCACTCTTTGTGTACTAAATGTGCAATCAAAACGTCATTACTCTGCAATAGCAGTTTTTCTCATTTAAAGTGGAGAAAAGCTGCTGTTAAGTTAGTCGTAACTGCACGTGGATATATTCGTGCTATCTCTAAGCACCTTACACAATGAGGTATTACGACATAAAAACACCTCTTCATGTGAGGTGCACACATACAAGCAAGATGACCAGGCAGCTTTCAGGTACAGGGAGGCGCTCTAAGTACATGTGAGTGAGCTTCATAAATACACCCATGTGTATAAAATATTAACTCTGTATTTTACGTTTCTAGTGACAGAGACGATTTCTATAGCCCTGAAAAACACTGCGTGTTATACTCAGTTTGATTTTCCCTCCAAAGAATTTATGGGGCTAGATTCATCTGAATATTCTGGGATATTAAAGGCCACCTGTTGAACACTTTAGCGAGGATCAGAATTTCCACTAAATCAATTGTCTCACTTGTCTGTTCTATATATACTTGAAAACTTTAATAGCTTTAGGTGAGTGAAGGGGTAATCATTCCAAACAACAGAAAGGATTTCTGTAGCTAACTGATCATCGTTAGATGTAACTCACGGTGAGTCCCAGTGTTTAAGGAGATTGAGAAGGTCCCCGGACTTGGTGCAGGGCTCTGTTGGACCCCTAGAGAGAACCTCAAGTCTAGCTGTGACTGAGGACAGGCAACTTTATTCTGCTAGTCAGAAGATCCAAGATTTATACTAGTGTCACTGCCTGCTAGTTTTAGAACTTTGGGTATCACTTGAAACATCTCCCAATCTCTAGAGTTTTTAACTATCAAGGGAGTCAGCAGGACTCACTGAACTTTCTAATTCCCTATTAGGCTCCAGCTGCTAAGATTTTTCTTAAGCAGTGCTACTTCCAAATGGAATAAAATGTTGCCCTGATCACCCAAATTCAACAGTAGTATAACCATTCTGTAGACTTACATTTTTCTAAGGAATCTAATCATTATATTAGAATGCAGAATTACTGAGCTCTTACCACAAATACAACATCTGTCGATGGCTCTGAGCTTTCTGTTCTGTGCAAATGAAGATCTCGGCTGGAAATGAAGTTTTTGAACAGATGGACCTGTACTGTTTCTTGGAACTTTGAAAGCTGTACAGTGAGCCTGCCATGAACTCCCCTATGTGACTCATGGAACCAAATGACTGTTTGCATTGCCATTTATACACATCTCTCTACTCAGAAGCAGATCCACTGACTCTCTCAACGACATTCTCTGTGAGCCAAACAAAACATCTTCTACTTTCTCTTTAAGTCGCTAGTAAAGTCTCTTGGGATTTTACAGACTTTGTTAAGAAAAGACTTTCATTCCTCTTCCACCAGCCCCCAACACACATACTTTCTGTTTGTTCCAGATGGAAAATTACAAAAAATAAATAACCCATAATAGTTGGTTAAGATAATGGTGAAATGCAACAACACGCAAGATAGGGAGAACTGTCTTGGAAACATCAAAAACTCCTTCTGACAGGAAAACTATTATTTTAAATAGCTTGAGGAAATTTGAGTACATTTTAACAGATGTTAATTCCATATATGAGCATAATTCACACACTTTTAGAGACAGTTCAGATTTTGAACTCAATTGGAATGTACTTTACCTGCTAAATTTGATACCAGGTTCACTTTTAAAGACTTGTCTCTCATTTATTAATGAGGGATAATTTGAGTGTCATAATTTTTAATCCACTTTCTGCAGTAAGGATTTACTTTAAATTTTTAAATCTGGTCAAGAATCATGTTTCCACAATTTCAGCTTTACTAAATATGAGGAATTACAGAAGTAATCTACAAAAACGGTTCTTTTGCGAATTGTCTGTTCATTTCAGTTGCCCATTTTTTCATTGGATCTTTTATTTTGGGGGCCTAATTATTCTGAGTTCTTAACATATTCTAGATATTAGTCCTCTGTCCAAGGTATATCTGGCAAAAATTGTCTTCCCATTCTGTAGGTTGTCTCTAGTTGTTTGGTTCAGAAGCTTTTCAATTTGATATAATCCCATGGTTTGATCCCTGACGTTATTTCTTGTGCAATTGGGATTCTGTTCAGAGAGTCCTTGCCTAAAGTATGATTTCAAGAGTTTTACCTATTTTATCTCACAGCAGGTTAAAGTGTTTCTTTTTTAATATTTAGACACATGCATATCCATGCTTATAGCAGAACAATTCAGAAAAGCTAACTCTTGGAAATGGTCTATATGTCCATTGACAAATGAATAGATAAAGAAAACGTGGTAATTACATACCATGGAGTACTACTCTGCTATGAAGAAGGATAATTTGAGTCATTTGTAGGAAAATAGATGCACCTTTAAACCATAATATTAAGTGAAATAAATTAGACTCATAATTTTAAATATCATATGGTTTCTCTCATATGATATATAAATAAACTAAAGACCAAAACAGAAAATATATAAAAAGAACCAGGGAGCTAGATCTTTTGCAAATTGGACAGGGACCAAGGGATAGAGGGGGAGGGAAGCAGAACATAAAGAGAAGATGAGTCATGTACATGTACCAACTACCCACAATAAATGTAGTCACTACGTATCAGAAACATATACTAATAAAAATAAATAATAAAATATTGCTCAAATTTTTAAAACTACTTCTTAAAAATTAGTTTAAGATAAGTGGAATTTGAAGAGAAGAAGGATAGGAACAGAAGAAATTCTTTTCAGCAGCTTTCTGTTAGCTTACTGGTTGATTTGAGTTACAAAAGCCAATGACTCTTAGTCACAGCCTTTCCTCGAGACACCTGTCTGAATGAAAAATATGCTGCTGTTACTTCAAAAAGGACTCGCTGTAACTTGAGGAAGAAGAAAGCCAATAACAGCAGTTTCTGAGAATGTGCTTGAAGAAGCACACTTTCTACTTTCTGTTCCCATCTTCTTCTATAGAGGTAAGTTCAATAATGATTATTCCACATGTGGTAGGTGTTTTGATTTACAAATATTCTCTTTCTGTACACTGCAAAACTAAAATCCATTTTATAAAGGACAGGGTAGCACAGACAGTGATGTTTAACAGGTGGGATGCTTTGACCTCTTTTCCCTTTTTCTCAGCTATAATCCTCCTTGAGATTGTCTAATATGATCACAATTCAGTAGTCTCATATTTCCAAAGTTGATCAAGATATGAATATTTAAATCCAGCCATTTGTAATTGCTTAGGTGTAGCTATGGCATAGCATTCAATATAGGGTGATTCCAATGTATAAAGAACGGACCATTAGGTAAGAATTCAGTCTTGATTTGGTTTATGGAGATCAAGTGCAAGCCTGACGGCTCGGTAATTTTCATGCTAATTTTTCAAGTAACAGTCAGTTTGGACCCTGACAGGGGTTCAGGACTATATCCCATTTTATACTTTCCATTTGCTATTCTATGAAACCAGTACTGCAGAGCCGAGACAGCTGACAATATTTGGTTTACTAATTATAATATATTGGCTCTTTGTGCACAGATTTTCCAATATACGGAACTCGTAACAGTTCAAAGAATGATGCCCCTTCCCACTTGTTTGTGAAAGATAATTCATGGTCTTTGTTCACCACAGAGGCAGTTCTGTGCCCTCTTATCCCTGCAGCTGTACCAACTTCATCCTTTCCCCTTAAAATCAGAGGCACCTGGCGAGCTAGCGGTAGCTACCAAAAACAGTAGGTCATAGTTCATCCTGTCAACATGGGTACACACCTGCTGCTCTGTGAGCAGTAAACCGGGACGGAGCTCATTTCTGGAGTTGTTTTGAATCTTTACTTCTCAAGGAAACTTCTGTCCCTTCCTTAGAATCCGACCAACACTAGAATTCATCACAACTAGTGCTCTAATGTGCAGCCAGAATATTTTTGAATGTGGAAAAATCAAAAACTGTCATCAGGCACAGCAGAAACCTTCTCTTTCTACTTCTCCATTCGAACTTGAAGAATTTTACACGTTTGCCTAAGGAACAAACACATGTCAGGTACTCCACTGTTCAACAATTATCACAGGAAGCAAATTGAGGAGAAAGAAAACATTGCAACAAGCATAAAGGGACAGCAAGACAATAACTTCTTTACCTCCAAATAAAACTCACAGTGGGGATATTTCTGCATCTCTCTCAGAGAATTATAAAATCTTAGTATTTTAATTTGAGAGAAACATATAAACATAAATGGGAAAATGAACAGTTTTATGAGAATTGAAACAAGAAGAGTAAGCATTTTTTCAAGAATATTTTGAGAAGCATTCTGCACAAACCAAAGAAAAAAGTTTACTAAAATCAAGCAACAAAGTACACAGAAATAAGATGATAGTCATTTTAACAAATATAAAAGATCTACAGAATCAATATTATGTAGTACTATTTTGTAAAATTTAAAGATCTAATATTTGTAGTCTTTACCATTTGTAGGTTTATCTGAATATCAATGCTCACAGTAATTTATAATTTGCTGAAGCATAGTTTAATCCATACACACTTTAAGGCGAGTAAATTGTGTCAAGTCATTTAACTAATGTTTGGACCCAGTTATCCTTGGACATTCACTTTTTAAGTCAGCTTGGCTGTTTTCTGCTCATTATTAATTCTGTAACCCACATGAAGAGTCCAAATGGAATCCATGACATTTTACAGTTGTAATTCATGACATTATATAAACATAAATAGACTTTCAAAAGATTTCTTTATATGTGTGTCTTTCCCAAATTATTCCAGATATATCAAAATGCACTATTTGCATTTCAAATACATGAACTGTAATTTAGTATTTTAGAAAAATATTAATAATAATAATATATACTAATAAATCATATGGAGCAGTAGTACCTAGTAATTAGAATCATATACCAGAAGGTTTTTGGTAGTGCAAATCAAAAGTAAAGTAAAATATTGCCTACATAAATTTGAGTACTCAGGAGAGGCAAAACCGATCACAGAGAAAAAAAAACTAATCATATCATAATAGGAAAGAATATTTTCTGAAAAGATTTTGAATTTTTGAGCAATAAAAACAAACCCTTTTCCCCCATCACTACTAACTTTGGTCTCTCCTTACCCAAACAGAAAATGTAAAATTAAAATGATGACCTAAGGAAGAACAGAACTTTCATGTTCTAGTCTGCCATCGAGTCTAGCTGACATTATCGAGGTATATCACAATGAAGACAGTCAATTTCATGGCTCCCAGTGAACAAAGGTAGCTGAAGGTAAAGGGTGAAGCTGAAGAAAAGTTAGAGGTGCTTCATGTCCTTTAGGGAAAGCAAGGAACAGGCCTAAAAATACACCCCTGGCACATTCCCAAGGCTGTATCTCCACTGAACATTTTAAAGAATGCTATAACTTTTTTCCATGTTTTATCTCCAGTTTCTAGTCATCTTCCTAATATATTCCCTACTTCTGTCCCATTGTCACTATTTTCATCAAAGCCTTTATACCATCTGGAACTGCGCTAAGTTTCTGGCTTGTCTCTCTGATTTGTCTTGTCTCTTGCAGTTCCTCCTCCTTTTTGCCATCATCATCCTGAAAAGAAAAATCTACAATAGTGTTTTATACAGAAACAAAGATACCTGAAGGCCTTAATGATTGGACTCCCAGCCACCCATTTTCATCGTCCCTCACGCCTACAGACACAGATACTCAACGCCAGTTGTGCCTCACTAATTCATACGCCTAGGACTTAATACACTCATCCATTTCTTATCTTCTTGTACATTTATCTTTTGCCTGATGAATGCTCGTTTCGAACCCCAGAAACAAATGTTACCACTTCTGACTCATCCAGTTAGAACTTTGTCTTTACTTGTATTTTAAGACCAACTTTATCATATTATGATAACTCATTAACCCGCTGGCTTTTCTCACTAGACCATTAGACATTGTAGGAAATGAATATCAGCATACATTTTGTTTCCTCAATACTAAGCAGCAGTCCAGGAACATAAAATAAATTATGTTTAATATTCATTAAATAAAACATTAAAATAATAGATGGATAGGCATATGAATAATATACAAACAAATGAATGAATGTATATGAGAAGGAAAGTTCTAAGTAACTTAAAAAGGAATCTAGAACTACGTGGATTCTCTATAAACAGCAAGAGAATGATTAGGTGACTCAAAAAGGTCAGTTCCTCTAGTTAAATTTTTCTGGAATTATTCCCATGATTCTGTATTTTCAGAATTGAAAATCATAGTTATGTGTAGATCCTGACATTTAGCTTCACACTTGTACCTCAGACATTTAAATTTATTCTCATTTGGAAAAGGTCTGATTTTTAAAACAAAATTAATTCATGAAAACAGTAATGTAAGAAGATAATAGCAATCCGTGATTCTTTAATTGGTATTAGACTAGCCACTTGGGATGTGGAAAATGTCCAAATGGACACAGCAAGGTTGATGCTCACATGTCCATTACAGTTAACAGTTCAGATAAAAATTAGCCTAATTCTTTTAAAAAGTACTTTTCTCTTGAGTAATTTTCATACTGCTGCTGAACAATGTCAGGAAACTTTCTCATAAAATATTTTGTGTTGACAGTTATCCTATTCCTAGAAATTGCGTGCTCACTTAACATTAGATATGGTGACGTAACTGAAACAGAAGCAGTTTTCCAGTAAGGGAACATAGCAAATGAACACTCAAACGATCGTCACACCACCTCCCAGGAACACTGCACATGTAATCGCACACAGGCAGGAGCATGGTGAGCACACACTCCGTAACTTAGAATTCAGGAGGCTAATCCCTTTCTTCACCTTTCTTTCCCCTCATATCCAGAATTTTACAGGCAAAAAGAATTTGATTTGTTCTTAGTAAGAGCACTGCAGATTTCCTGGTCTAGACTAGAATGTCTAAGATAGCTTTTCCTCAAGGAAACCTGGAATGTCCTTTCATCCTCTCTTTGCTTCCATTTCTCAGATCGTAGTTGCTGGTACCAGTAGCCAACTTAGTTCACATTAATTTCATCTTATAAAACCCTCAGAATTATTCTGTAGTCCCTGTTTACTGATTACTATTATTGCTACTTGTTCATCTTTGTTACTAATTACTATTATGCTCAGTTTACAATGGAAGAAATTTAAGCTCAGACACATTAAGTGAAACTTCTCACAAGATGCCTACAAGCAATTAAGGAATAATTTGGGAAGTAGGATCCCCATTTTTGGGCTTCAATTCCAGTGAAACAGGTCTTCAAACAGTGTTTCGGCTTCTTGCAATCATTCATTAGAGTAACATATATGCTGCCCATATTAAGTAGCAGGCACTATCCTAAGTGTGAAGCAAAAAGAAAAAACTCACTGCCCCTGGGGAACTGAGTTTCTAGACAGGTGTGAAAACAGCATTACATGATAAGTAAAAATTTAAAGTTATTTCAGGCTATGCATGCCAAGAGAAAAAATAAAGTTGAGAGAAACAGAGGGATGTTTGAGTCAGGAAGGTATATTAGCTGGCACAGACAAGGAAGATCTCTGAGAAAGTGAGTTTTCAGCAAAAGCCTTCAGAGATAAGAGATGCAACCAAGCTGAGAGCTGGAGAAAGAGCATTTCAGGTCAAGGGAACAGTAAGTGCAAATATCCTGAGACAAGACATTGGGAGAGTAGTGTGGCCGGCAATGGAGTAAATGAGGAGAAGAATAGGAAATGGGAGGCCACAGGTCACTCATTTGTGGTCAACACACGTTATGTTGTTCCTGTGTTACTTCCTGAGGATAAGCAATAAGCAAGTCTGTAAATTTGTAGCTATCATGGATCCAAACAAAAAGGAATTACGTAGAAGCTACAAGTAACACATAATCTTTCAGAAAGTCTCATTTCCGGAAATGAGAATTGTATGAGCTGTGCTTGAACAGGCATGAAACTACAAAGATCTCTTTTAACAAACCCAAAAGCCACTGTTCTTTCTGTTCAGTGCTGGTTTTTAATTTTTTAAGGAAAGAGATGGGGTGTGTGTGCATGTGCGTGCGTGCGTGTGTGTGTGTGTGTGTGTGTGTGTGTGTGTGTGTGTATGATGGGAAGCATCAGAAGTTTATCCTGGTAAGTGTCTTAGATAACTGATGGGAAAAAATTTCCTGAGTGCATGGTTTACCAAAACGTAAAATCTAGCTAGATTGAGACATTTCCTAGTACAGAATGCTAATCTAGAACAAGAGGCCTATTAACCTTTCATTCTAGCACTGCGGCTTTTGGTAAACTTGTCCTGTTTACCAGAAAGACATTGAAAGGAACACATACATACACACACACACACGCACGCACGCGCACACACACACAATCTTCTCAGCTCTTCTTTGGTTAAAGAAATTTAAGGGAGAGCAGGGCACAGTGGTGCACACCTGTAATCTCAGCATTTGAGAGGCTGAGACAGGAGGATCACCTCCAGTTTGATGCCAGCCTGGGCTACATAGTGAGCTCAAGTCCAGCCTGAACTACACAGGAGGACCCTGTCTCAAAAACAAAAAACAAAAAGAAATGAAAAAAAGAAATTCCAGGGAAATACTCATGAGAAAAGTATTGTTTCATACTTTCAGAGTCTTTAGGGAACTCTGAAAGGAAGAGATGGAGAATAATCTAAACAGTATCTGAGACAAAGGGGAAGGGATATTTTAACTCCAACCCTATTTATTGAAAAAGATAAAAATGGTTTGGTCTACACAGATTTTTCCTACTCAAGCTTTTATTCTCATAGATTGGAGGCTAGGCCGCCTTGGTTTAATCCCAGTACCAATGCTTGGATGCTATATAACTCTGGCAACATCATCATCCCTCAGTCTCCCTGTCTGTAAAATGAAGATAACAAGCTGGACCTGGTGGCACACATCTGTCATGCCAACAATCTGTGAGGCTGAGACAGGAGGATTGCAAATTGGAGCCTAGATAGGCAATTTAGCACTCAGGGAGACCTTACCTCAAAATAAAAATTAAAAAGGTCTGGTGATATAGCTTAATGTAGAGACCCTGGGTTCAACTCTTAGTACTGAAAAAAAAATGAGCATAATTATCTCATGGATGGTGAGGATCACATGAGCTAACATGTTTAAAGCACTTAGAATACTGCTTGGCTATAAGGAGAATTTAAGAAATGCTAACATCACTAATTCTAGTGAAAAATGAGTGTTATATAAGCAGTGTTGCAAGCAGAAAGTTACCTACTACATGGTTTCTCCTTAGGAATTCAACATTTTATCATTAAGGAATGGCCTTCTTTACCAATAATTTTGCCATAAATTACTTTTTTGTGTTAATATCATTGCATCAGCTTTTTCTATGTATCTTCTTCATTGTTTTTATTTCCATTTTTCCTTATTCTTACAGTTTACATTCATCTCTGTAAAACAGTGTATATTTGCATTTTGATCTTTCAAATTAGATTGACACTCTTGACATCAACTGGAT
This sequence comes from Hystrix cristata, assembly GCA_004026905.1. Classification (NCBI taxonomy): domain Eukaryota; kingdom Metazoa; phylum Chordata; class Mammalia; order Rodentia; family Hystricidae; genus Hystrix; species Hystrix cristata. The sequence continues at coordinate 23,096 of PVJO010013974.1, forward strand.
TATTTAATCATTTGAGTGTGACACAATCACTGACATATTGGCATTAAAAATCTACCGTGTTCTGACTGATTTTATTTCTCTTATTCTAAATTTCTTTTTCTTTCCTCTTTGCTTTCTTTGCACTGCCTTTATTAGTTTATTATTTCTTCAGTTGGCTTGTACATCACAATTCTTGCCGTGGTTGTCATACTGCAGTGGTTCTGCAGTGTAATAGTTTATTATTGTGTATTATTTTTGATTGTTTTTGTTCACATTGCTGTGTCTTTGTGTTCACCTGTTAATTTTTTATTATATGATAAATATCATATTTGCAAAATTATAGAACTATTAGAGACCGGGATTTTAATCTTCCCCCAGAAAAGAATTATAGTTGATTTTATCAAGTGCACTCCAACAATCCACGCTCATCTCAATTTAACTCAGGCATTAAAATCAGTAACATTTAGCCCAGTGAAGACTGTTTGACTTTCAAACCCCCTTACACTCAGGGTGCGCTGCATTGCGATTACAACAAGAGGGTTTCACCACAAATCCCCTGCTTGGTGATCCCTAGTCTACTGAGACAGCCTCTCGGACCTGCGTAGCTGTTGATGGAATTCTAGTCTCCAAGCGACTCCTCCTGACACTGACAATTGCTTGTGTGGATGAAGTGACACCCAAACTGGATTTATATTTCTCTAGATTCTGGACCAGTAACTAATTTCTTGTTGGATTTCCAACATATTATTTGAAAGTTCTTTTTCTTCTTCGTGAGAATGGATGAAGAGTACTTTGAAAATTTTACCTCTTACATTACTAAAAGAGAAAGTCAAGGTATGTGGGTTTGATTTCACAGACAAACTGTGTTGACAAGTCATCAACAAAATTATGTAATAGTTCAAATTTATCTTTGGCATTCCCCCACCTGAATGGTGCCTTGACATGGCAATAATGTTTAGACTGACCTTAAACTTGCTTACATCTAATCCTTAAAATGGAAGTTAACTAATAGTTACTTATAGTTGGCTGTCTATTCCAGTTCCCCTTGGATAGTCCTGATTTACGCCTGTTTCACTGAGTTCTTGTTAGGTTTATCATAGAAATATGTCCTTGAGTGGAAAATATATTAGGTGATCTCTTATCAAGGAAATTTCAAATTTTACTGACTAATTCCTGAATGTTGAAGTTTTCATGCTATGAATGAATGACTTTCTAATACAAGAATTTCAACCACTGTGATAGTCAAAAAGGGACGATTTCTTGAAACATAAAACATTTTGAAACCCAATAAATCACATCAGGTTGCTAATAAATGTTTAAGGCCTACACCAAGCTCGCGTTCTCATCTCATAAAGATGAGACATGAAAACCATAAAGACTATGTCATCAGTTAGTATCACAGTCCATAGTCCTGAACTCCAGGAATCACAATAAAGCAATGGCACCGTGTTACATCTGAGGTAAAAGATTTGTTACAAGAAGGTCGAGTTGACCGGACAAAATCTAGACATGTTTTAGAGCCCTGTTACATTGGAATTTTGCGTTTCTCATAATCTCAAGTTTAAGACTAGAGTTTGTACTTTTTGTTATGTTATAATGGCGATATCCATTGTGGTGGAATTTTCCCAGTCTCATCTAAGATTGAAAAGTAAGAATTATATATGGAAGTCCTCTAACTTTATTTTCTAGTCTTCACTGGGAACAATTAAAATCGACTGACATTCAATGTGTCCTACACATACTGAATATGCATTTACTGGTCACGATGATGAAGAAGACGATGAGAGACACAGATTTTCGGATAATTGGTCAGGTAATAAGAGTAACATAATATTAAACAGCATGGTTAAGAATATCATCTTTCATGTGATTTTCCCGAATTGGGTAATTATTAACTATGTAGTCCTATTTTTAACTATGTATCCCTGTTTCGGTATACCATAAAAACCATCAGTTTTCTTACCTGTAAATGATGTTAATATATATCTTACTATACTGTTGGCAAGAATAAATAGAATTATGCCTATAGTAAGAATATAATAAATAGTAGCCTAAATACTTTCAACCCATATTTTGAAATGACTATTTTGAAAAGTAAATATATTTATTTAAAGTTATTCTCATTATCCTGTTGCTATTATAAAATATGAAATTTAATTTCATAATAAAGCATAAAGCGTGAATCCATTTTTGGATTTTTGATACAATGATTATGTTTTGTAGAGCTATGCATTTCTCATACAAAGCATAGGACCAATTTTGCACTGCTTTCAAATTTTATCCTAGAGTCAGGACAAATTTTAAAGAAGGTACATTATGCACATAATGCTTAATGCAATTTTTTCTCTCCTAAGAGAAGAAATTCACATATTAAAACATATTTTGGTTGAAATGCACTAAGGCTTAAAAAAACACTTAGGTTTTATTTGTTATTCCATAAATAGGAAATTATTGGGTTCTGCTAATTGCTGAATCTCTATAAACACTTTCTGTATCAGTTTCTTCTATGTTTTTTGTGATTTAATAAGAACACTAATGTTGTATTAGTAATAGCCAAACAGGCAAGAATGACTCAGCAGCCAATAAAATAATCCTTTACTGATGCAACGACCACCCAGGCCAACTTCACCTTAAATTGCCATAGGCAACAACTACAAAAAATTAAGATAGAATAAAATAAAAAGTACACACACAAAAATCCTAGCACACAGACCCAAGATACCTCTACTTTCTCCAGTTAACAAAAGAGCTTAATCATAAAGAGATGCTATTTTGTGAGGTAGCCTTCAAATTCCACTTAGAAATACTAGTTGAGTAAAGGTCAAAAATTGCAATGAACACACACACACACACACACACACACACACACACACACACACACACCTGCTCCCTTCACATCATACATTGTAGCTCTAATAGGTCCCAAGGAAATGTGTCTGGTGTCTATAGAGAAAAAACTAATGTTGATGTTCTTGTAGCACAGAACTAGTAAGAGCACCTTTACAACTGATCAGTACAACAGGTCTAACGTAGTCCATCCATGAGAAATGGAATGATCTAAGTTCTGCAGCTATTATGAACACTGGACTCTAGTTAGCCTAGCTCTACAGTTTCTCTTTAAGATTAATATTTGTGGCTATTCCAAAAGGGAATAGATGCACGGAAAGCCAGTGGGTCTGTGCTTCTCTTTAAAGCCCTAGTTCAAAACTGAATGGAGGTAGTAAAGGACGTCTTGAGATATTTTCACATTAGTATTTAACAAGACCAACTACTGTAGAATGATAATGTTCATATTCGAGTTATGAGAAAACTGGCCCTTTTTATTAGCTTGTTAATAACTTGCTTGGTTTATGCATTTTACATAAGAAGCACATACAAGCTAACATTTGGCTAGAAACTGCTTTAAGTACTTTAAAAATGTTATTTAATTTAATCTATATAAGGATAACCTATATGGTGGGTACATTATTGTCCCAGATCATAAAGGTACTGAAGAGCTTAGATGTAAAGGAACTTTCCTAACACTACCAGCTAATAAACTGCAGAGTTGGGATATGAATCCAAGTAATCTGACTCAAGGAACTAAGTTATTAATCATTGTACCATCCCAGAAAGTTTTCTCAGTATAACATATCAGCCATCTCTTATTGAGGAAAATGGGATTTATCAGATGGATGGATGAGTGAAAGATAGGTAGATAGATAGATAGATGGATAGATAGATAGATAGATTATAAATTTCTAAAACAAGGCTTATTTATTCTGTTGTCTTCGGAAATTTAGGGGCATTTTTTCATTCAAAATTCCTATTGTTAACATGTTTATTAATCCTCTCTCAAGGACTAACACTTCCTTACTTACACATTAGGTTAAAGAACTAGGTGTAGGGTTCCAGATTATAACTCTCAGCACCATTCCATGTGGCGTGAGGAAAATGAGACTTTTTTCTGCTATAAGATAACATGTTTTTAACCTTATAAAGATACATCATTTTAAGCATAGATAATTGAGAATGGCAATTTTCTCAATGACTTGCCTACCATATCTATCTTCTCAAAGTCTGCCCTTCTCAAATTAATCTGGCATTTCACAGACATGATGAAAATTATGTAACCTGAAGCTGTAGGTAAGTCAAAACTTCCACTCTGCACACTTGCTAGAATGCTCTAAATCAAGAACGTGGACATCAGTGCTGGCAAGGATGTGGAACATGAGAACGCTTATTCATTGCTGATGAGAACAGAAAACAGTATAGTTGCTCTGGAAGGCACCTTGACAGTTTCTTAAAACTAAACATACTTTTATCACATGATCCAGCAATTATCCTCCTTGGTAAATGTATTCATGATTTAAAATTTATGTCCCCACAAAGGTCTATACACAGATGTTTATAGAATCCTTATTCATAATTTCCAAGACCTGGAAGTAACCAAGATGCCCTTCAGTAGTCAAATGAGTAAACATACTGTGGTGTATCCAGAAAATGGACACAAAAGAAGTGAGCTATTGAGCCATTAAAATACATGAAGAAAAATGAAATGAATATTACTAAGTGAAGGAATCCAAGGGTACATACTGTGTGATCCTAACTATATGACATTCTGTAAAAGGTAAAACTATAGAAATATAAAAGCATCAATGATTATCAAAAATTAGAGGAAGGGAGCAACTAATAGGCGAAGCACAAAGGATTTTAGGACAGTGTGCTGTACTATAACAGCGTATACATATCATTATGTTTGTCTAAACCCAGCCAAAGCCTTCAGTTCTTGAATTTTCTGCAATTGGGCATATTTCTTTTGGCCAAGAATTGAGGGCAAATTTGTTGCTTTGAGGCTGATCATATAATTACTAGTGCAAATCACTACCAAGTTTGCCTTTCTCTGTCCTGTGGCAACTAATGATGTGGTGGATTATGTTTGCTCTTGATCCTTGGTTCTGGAATAAGGAGGGCTCTGAACTAATACCTCAAAGCCAGCTATGAAAGTGATAGAACCCAAATAAAATGTAAATCTTATTTATTTTAAACAGCTAAGATTTGAAGACTTTTCTTCCTGTTTAGCCTATTTAATCAGTGCCCATTCTATCAGATCATAAGTGAGAACCTCTCTTAGGCAAGAACTGTATCTTGCTCACATATATATCCCAAAGGTTTCACTGATCCTAACATATGGTAGGTATGCAAAATGATTTAATAAATGAAAAAATCTGTTTATTCTCTATCAGATTAGCATCAAAATAAAGAAAGGCAATACCTGAAAGGAATAAAGTCTCCAGCCAGTTTTGGAAAATTTTGGAATTCAGAGAAATTCAGAATCAAAATAATTAATTTAAAACTCACAAAAAGGTATTTTGTGAGTTTCTACAATGGCACTGTTAAATTACAATTGTAGATGAATTTTGTAAAAACTTTCCACTAAGCAAAAACAACATTTCACAGTTGAAGATCCAAGAACAATGTTATTTAATTTACTTACCATGTATTTCTGGTCTCCATAGATTTCATGTTACTTTAATATTGGCGCATGGGTATAACTGCACACTGTGACTGATTCTGGAGGATCTTGCTTAACAGCTACCTAAGACTTTTTCATTTTTTTAATCTAGTACAATTATACTTCCAAATGTATAAGCCTAATGGGGTTATCTTGGATGGATGATGTTGTTTTGTCTGTGAAAGTGGCCAACTCCTAAGAATACCTTTTGAAAACTACTACCATGCTTTTACATAGTTTTCCATTGTAAAAATTCTTTGACTCCTCTTGGTGGATCTAGTTCTTTGACTCTTGTATGTGGAAGATTACCCACACAAAGACAAAGGAAAGCTGTTTTAAATATTCACAACATGTCTAAGAATCTCAGTTTTATAGTCATTAACATTTGAAGAACACAAGAGAGTCAGATCAATATTAGTCAAAACCTGACAAAATATTGTGGGAAATATACTGTAATGGTTCCATGACAACTATAGGTTTTATGCTTCTTAGGAAATGCTATACTCAACTGGAAAGAGTAGAAACTTTAGAATCAGAAAGATCTTTGTTTGACCTTAATAATTGTGTGGCTTTTGGGAAGTTACTTAATCCTTTAATTCTCTTTTTCTCATATATACTAAGGAATAAGACAATTTATAATGCAGGTTGTGGTAACTATTAGAAATATTTGATGTGAATTAAATAGTACAATAGCTGGCAAAAGTTATTACTCAGCAAAGTAAAGCTAGTGGTATTATTATTAATATTATCATTAGTTATACCTTGATATTTATCTATTCTTAACACTGTTAAATATTAAAATAGTCACAAGTTTTAGTCCAGAAAACAGAACCGACTATATATATATATATATATATAGTATATACATATGTTGAGCATATACATATTATACATTGTATATATAAGTTGTCTTTTGTCATCTATGAGGAGCTTGTTTCAGGATACTTTATGGATATCAAATTCATGGATGGATGCTTATGCCCTTTATATAAAATGGTATAACATTTGCATATAACTTATCATATCAGTTTATATATTTTAAACGATCTCTAGGTTATTTGTAATACTTAATACAATGTAAATGCTTTGTAAATACTTCTTATACTGTACTCTTCAGGAAGAATAAAAAGAAAGAAGTCTGTGTATGCTCACTACAGACTTTTCACCAGCTTATTTTTTTTATCCACAGTTGGTTGAATCCATCAATGTAGAACCCACAGACATGGAGGGTCAATTGTATATACAAATTATACATATGCACACTAAAAAAATAATTATGTGTAAATGAAGAGACATACTTTAAGGAATTAGCTCATGCAGTGGTGGCTCGGCAACACCAAAATCTGACAGAGGCTGACGGGCTGGAGACTGAGGACAGAGTGGCAGTTCACACACACTGGAAGTCTCTGTAAAATGACCTCTTGCCTCCCTCCCTCAGAGGAAGTCAACCTTTCGTCCTTCAACTGATTGGATGAAGTCCACTCTCATTAGAAAGGGTAATGTGATTTACTCAGAGTTTGCTAATCTATACATGAACCTCGTCCAAAAAAAAAAAAAATCCTCACAGAAACATTTAAAATTGTTATGGATCAAATATTTGCTCACTGTTGCCCAGACAAGTTGACACATATAACTGGCCATCACATGTGACTTTCTGATTTCCTGAAAGTAGAACTCCTATACTTTATGGCCTTAAGAACAAACAAGTTCTTTCGGTGACTGAGAAGAACTACAATATTTTTGATCTTCTTTCTAGTCTAGTTTAAGAGACATATTTCTTCAGTGTGTCCATTTGTCTTATGAAACCTGTCAAGAAGTAGTTGGCATTGGCATTTTGGATGGGATGAATCTATCTTTCTAATTTTGGCTTATGGAGCTTCCATTTTGTACTAGATAAAAAGAGAAGAGAGCTGCCTTGAGGAATTAAGTATACCTATCCCAAAGAAAAGATATGCAAAATCATAGAAGAGTGAAGAAAAAGAAGAAATACGTATAAGACTAATGGAGGGGTGACACATACCTCACTCTGAGGTAGGAGGGTAGGGCGTGGCAAAAGCTGGCTGGGAAAGTAGACATGACCTATTAAATACAAAATCCCAAACAGATGTGACTTCTCTCTCAGATGGCCTAGACCTGCCATTGGCCTGAGGTGCGAGAACCCAACACCCCCTCTCAGGACCCAGATGTAGAAGTTCTCATGGGTTTCCTTGAGGTTTAGACAGTATAAAATAAAGGAAGCCAGGAGGAGCCGGTGCTATCATATTTTTCCATTATAACCTGTACCATGTCTCTCAGACACCATACATATTTTTGTTTTATTTTTTTCTACCTTTTTTCTTTATTCAGCCCAAATTCGCTCTGCAGAGCCAATTTCTCTCCCAATCTCCATTTTGCCTTTTAAATAAATTTTGCCACTGGTTTTTGCTTATTTGATTCAATTCTTTGTTTGAGGCAAGAAAAACCTGGAATCTAACTCCAAGAGAGGCAAGCAATCCAGAATCTGGTAACATTTATTTGGAATATATTCTATCCAATAACAACTTGAATAAACATAGGTAGGAGCACTAACGTGCTAGCATCCTCTTAACAAATGTCACCCAGGAATGCTCTGGGAGAGCTGTACGTACTGTGTAACCACTCTTCATGAGATAGTTAGTGTGTGTTTGTGAAAGTAAGGATGAGAGAACAGCTGTATGGAAGAAATAGGAGGATGATATGAGGTTACAGCAGAGCAAAACACAGAGACTTCCAGTGTATGCTGTGTGAAATGGAGAGTTAAAAATTATCTAATGCCCCCTGACAATAGCTCATTCTCTCAGTAATGTGAAAGGGTGAGACCTTAATGAGACATTACTGGTACTATTGAAAATAATTCAGTCATTATATGTAGACTTTTAGTACACTTATATGAATACTTTTCGTTCATATTATAAATATTTATCTTTGTCTTTGGTATCATATAGTGATGTGCTACAGTTTCAATGACTAGGGTTCCTTAGACAATTGGTGAAGTGTGAATTCATCAGAAGTTATCATTAACAGCTTTGCTACAAATTTTATTCATAAGGGAGTTCCTTTACAATCCACCTAAGAAATTCGCAAAGCTAAAATCTGGTGGCAGATGATTCACATCTGTATTATATAAGCCAAGGTGGTTTCAACAAGTTGATTTCATTCGTGAAATTTAATCTCAAAAAATGGTTGACTGTCTGGTCTGACATTCCATAATCTCACAAATTGATCATATGTTGTAATTGAAATTGGGAGTTGAGATTTCTAGTCATGAAACCTGTTCAGATTCCTCTGAATGTCAGCCAAAGTGTCTATTGAGAATATTCAATTTTATTTCTTTCAAGGTAGAATAAAAGCATCTAAGTATATGAATCCTAGAAACAGGTTGACCAAATGAACTTTACTCACAATTACCCAAAACGTACTCACAGGTATAGAGTAAGCAGAGATTTAAGGTAGAGACTGTATTCAATTATTTGCAAGCATCCTTGGAAAATGAATTCATATTGGCTGGTATGACCATGTATCTCTCTCTCTTTCCTTCTCACTGCACCACCCACCCCCACATCCTGTTTTTCATTTAACAGGACCAGGCAAAGAACAGGAGATGCAAGGTAAGGGCAAAGTATGTTTGTCACCAGAAAAGAATAAGCAATAAAAAGTTAAATGGCCCAAAGTAAGCAGAAGCCCAGCAAAAAATCCTTTATTGACTCTGTGCTAATCTCACCATAAATCATGGGAAGTCAGTATTGTTACTTAATAGGGGCAAAATGCCATAATATGGAACCACAGGAGCAAATGGTGCATCAACAGTTAAATGATTCTTGCCTTTAATATTTTTGGTACTAAACATTATAACATGTACAACTCCTTGGTCTGCTATAAACTAAAGTTTTTTTGTCCCTTTGTTTTAATTTGGTAACTTGAATTTTTATTTTAGATCACATTCAACTGAATGGCTGATTTTGCTGTAACACACATGCTTCAAGATTTCTCTAGTGGTTTACAAGTTTACAATATCAACATATGACTGCAATATTATAGTGTTCCAATATTCTTATTTTCTCTAAGAGTCTTGAATCATTTGCAATTTAGAGTTATCACTGTGGTCCTAATTTTTCATATTATCATATACAAAATCTCTCCTTTCTCTTCTCTCCTCCTCACTCTCTCCCTTCCATATATGTAGATATATATATATATCTGATAGAGAATTTAAAGATTTAAAATCCAATTCAAAAAGTATTTAATTCATTTCAATGTTTGATTTGTCTTTATGAATCATTCATCAATAGGAAGATAGTAGTCTGGTTGAGAAAAGTTTTAATTTTTTCATTGTCTTGTGGTAGTATAATACTACAAGCAAAGGTAGAAAACAAGTTAAGTCTTGACATCACAGAATATAATATTTAGGTTGCGCTTAGTCTCTATAGATTAAGGAGACAAACTATTGAATAAATTGCTCTTGAATAACATCAAAATCTCTTAGCCTTGAGTTTTAGGAAGGTTAATGGGCCATGCAATATTAAGATGTCATGTAGCACCATGGTTCCTGTACAACCCTCTGGCCTACCACTTCTGAACATGACAATGGCTTACTGACTTTCTATCCAATTGACTGTGGACTCTTGGGCAGCAAATAGTCAAGATTTTTAAACATACGAGTTCTCAAAGTTTAGCACAATATCTGGCACATAGCTACAGAGGAGGCTCTCTATTTATCTTTATAGAATGAATTAATGTATGAACAAGCTTCCTTTAAATGGAATTTGTTAATTCTACTGCTAAAAAGATTAATAATATTCTTATTTTTAAAATGAATTCTGTCTAAATGAATATATGTATGCAATGTTTACAATGTATTAACAATAATACCATCCAAATAGGAAACATATTTTAAAATTATGATAGAGCAAATAATGCTAATCTGGTGGACAATGAACCTCCAGAACTGATCAAAAAATCTCACGCTCACAAAGAAACTTAAAATCCACATGATCTGTATGTATTTTCCATATCATCCTATCAGTTGGCAGGTCCTTGGAATGTTCTGCATTTCCTCCTCTCTGGTCCTTCTTGGTTTTCCTCATATCTGTCTGCACTTCATATTTCTTAGCAAGCACTTTCTTCCACATTACTGTTACACGCCTGAGTGTTCTTCATGTTTTACACATTCCTTCTAGAAGAGCCTTCCTAATTAGTTATTGCAAAGCCATCTAGGGAATAGTGATTCACAGATTTCTATCTTGGTATCTTAGGTCTGTATACCATATTTTCCACCGGATATCTCAACCACATAGAGTCTTTATCAATCACCGTCACCAAATAAGGCATGCCATAAATGTATGAGAAGCATGTTAGTCTGGAGTTTTCCTTTAGAGTCACTTCTTAGACTCAATTACCAAGTCATATTGATTCCAGTTCTTAGCCCTCCACACCCACACTGTCATCACTTTCCTATCGTATTCTAGGCCCACTATTGTTCACCTCTCTCTGTAGATCCATTTTAACTAGAGAGACTTTTACAAGTGTCAATCAGACCTTTCTCCTCCCCTAAATACCTTAGGGTTTTCAATGGCTCACCAGTGCTTACCAAATGACATTCAGATCTTTCAGTCTGGCATTTAAAAGCCCATCAGATACTGACTGACCCTTCCATTATTTCCCTCCAAGGGAGTCCCATTACTCACTTCCTCTCATAGACTTAAATTACACCGTGAACTGGTTTCCAGTCCAAACTCAGGACCTGAACTTCTATGCCTCCATGCCTTTGCATAAGCTGGTTTTTGTTTCTATCAATAAACTGACTTCATCAGCTCTGAACTGAACTTCTGTTTATCCTTTGAATTATAAACTGCTGACATCTAGGAATGAGTAATTCGGTATTTCCCAAGACAATCTGTCCAATGTTATCTAGGGCTAACAGTGAGAAATTTATTCAGCGCCTTGGTTGTATTCCCTACAGTTATATGGAACAAATCTATTTTTTCTTTCACATGCTATATCACTAAATAATTTAAAACATGTTACTATTCTCCAAGGTAATTATCCACAAAATCCATTGCAAAGCTTTTTTCTAGCCTGTCAAATTATAGGGTCCAGAAGTTTATTGGGTGCCTTCTAATGAGGTTTGATCATTATAAAGTGAAGCTTAACTATGACGTTTATATTAGGTATATCTCACAGTCAAATTTAGAGAATTGACCAGTTGTGGATTGTCCAGTCAATTAGCATTCACTGTCTTCCTAGAGAGGCATAGGAATTCGGTTGTATCTCTGTTCCACACAATTTCAACACCAGTCACGAAGCATTTGAAATTCTGAGCTTGTTGGAAAATTACCTTTTATTTCTTAGCTGCATATTCATCCTATTATCCAAAGCAAGAAATTAAAATTGGATCTGAAATTACTGATTAAAGGATCTAAATTCATAGGAAATATGTGATAGGTGGAGGGGAGAAAAAGCTATGGTAGAATATGTACAGGGCTACACATTGTACAATTCCATATATTTTTAATAGGAAGGTTATTGCTCAACATAGGAAAGTGAAGAAGTCCCACTAAGTGTGGTTCCTTGCACATCCCCTTCTATTGTCTAAGTCCCACAGAGTGCTATTCTCTTTGTAAGGAACCACAGATAATAAAAACCAGATGAATCAGTTGCTTTTTTCTGGAATAACTACTTTAAACAAATATTAAGGTCTTTAAAAAATGACAAAATTTTATCCCTCAGGTAAGAGAGAGTAATAATGTCCTTTCCACTTAATTCACAAGCCATAAGGGGTTGCCTTACCATATCTCACAGCCACTAATAAAATTCTGCAATGTACCAACCAGGTTCTATTACAATATGTGAACACTTGCGATTAACTATAAGATTATGAGCATACTACTCAGAGTAATATCTAAATCCTATAGAACCTTCAAAAAATTGATATCTTGCCTACTTCCATTTTAATTATGAGAACAGAAACCAAGTTTGGGAAATACAGTATTGATGACATACTCTAAGAGTCTGTGTATTGATTTATAATAAATTCTCTAAACAAATATTAAAGCCAACACTCTAGACTCTATTAAGTTGTTAGCTGAGTAGGCAGTTCTTAAATTAAAACATAAGGTTTAAAATGTTACTTTTTGCTAGTGGTGCTTCTTGGACACTTAGCTAGTATCTTAACTACCTTGAACTCCAGATTGAGGGAAAAATATCTTCAATATGCCAATCCATTTCTGTCAATATATCTTTATTAAAACCTTAATATTATTACAATGATTACATGGTTCCACAATATTTTCTTTTTAATCTCCATATCATTGCAGTTTTAATTTCTTATCTAATTTGAATTTCACTCACTCAATGTTTATATTCCTCATTACTACAGTAGCAAATTTTCACCTACTTTTAAGAAATACGAAATTTGAGCAGTCACATTTAATTTTCTATGATGTTAAATGACCTAGAATTAGTGGGTATTATGTAAAACATAAACATGCTCTTCCCTCGGTTCTTCTCATCTCACATAATGACAACTCATTCATTCTATATATTCACAACTAAAATTTTAAACAGTTGTGACAAGTCCCAGGCTGCCTTTCTACCTGTAAATTCCACTCCCTGGCCTTTGTGCTGGTTAATCTTGCCTGTTAACTTGACTGGATTGAGAGGCTCCTGGAAGGTGACTGGATTCTGACGATGGCACTATCCTCATCAACGAGTTCACCCCCCGAGTTCATACCTAAACGGGATGCTAGGAGGTGGGGCCAAGGTGCAGAACACGGTCTGGCCAGCACAACCTTGGGGAATCTACTGGCCCCTAGCCCCTTCCTTTCCAGCACTTTCAATTCTTTCCAGCCACCATGAGCTAAGCAGCTTTCCTATATCATTTCCCTCTGCTATTCTGCTTCTGTCTTAGAGCCAGCTGACCATGCACTAAAATCTCTGCCACCATGACCCTCTCCTTTAAGTTGTGGATAGCAGTTATTTTGTCCCACCAACAGGAAAGCTGACTGATACACCCTTCTTTACTTGATTCCAGTAGTAAGTATCATTGCTATCCCTTGAATACAAGACTATGAAGATGCTCTCTTCTCAAGTGCTTTGTATTTTTTCTTTCTTATTCCTGGAAAGTCTGTCCTCCAAAGACACATCTGACTCAAACCCTCACCTCCTTCAAGACTTCAATCAAATATGCGAATGTCCTCAGTACTCTCCATTTTCCATCGCTGCTTTATTTACTAACCTGTTATGTTTTATAATATATGACCTATTAACTCAAATATATTATGTACTTTATTTATTTGGGTTTTTCTTTTTTTGTTTTTCGCCTCTTGTCATGTGGAAGGTAGAATCCCAAACATGTATCATCAAGATTTATATTCCTTTGTTATCCAAACAAGCACTCATCTAAGTATTGCTGTAAAAGGGCTCTGCAGATAAAGTTAAAGGTGCTAAACAACTGACTTGGATTATATCAGTGGACTCAGTGCAATAACTTGAGTGATTAAGAGCTCATGAGAAAGGCAGAAAAGTAAGTCAGAAAGATACAGAAGAAAAGGGAAACAGGTGAGATGGTCAGGAGGAGGTCAGAGCAGTTTAGAGGGTGAGAAAGACTCCCTGTGTTCCTCCTGGCTTGAGGTGGGGGATGAGAAACGCAGGCATCCTGAAGGAGCTAAGAGAGATTCCAGCAGACACTTCAGTCCTCCATCCACAAGGAACTGATTTCTGAAAATAACTTGAATGAGTCTGGAAGAAAATTCTCCTCCAGAATTTGCAGAAAGAAACACAGCCCTGCAATTAAAAAAAAAAAAAAAAGAAGAAGAAGAAGAAGAAAAATGCCATCCCCTTCCCTTGATTTCAGCCTTATGAAACTCAAAGCAGAAATCTAGCTGAGCAATGCTGGGCTCGGTTATCTGATCCATAGACGATTAATGGATGTTGTATCAAGCCATTAAATTCGTGGTAATTTGTTATGGCAGCAAGAGAAAACTAATCTACCCCAACAGAATACAGACCCTATGAGGGAAAGGGTGTTCATCTATTTTCTTTTGCCCTTGTCAGTATCTGTGCCAGAATTTAGGACTGCACCTGAAAATAGTAGACAATAAAGCTTTTTGAATGAATGAATAAATTCAGCATATGTATTCTTTCCCTTAGAATTCACATTTTTCAAAATCTATGAAATTTTTACCCACAAATATTAAAAAATATTTTATATTAAAGTGTACAAGGTGCACTGATTTAAAAAGTGGATATTCAGCAATTTGTATGTCTACAAGTTAGCAGCGGCTACCAGTTACATGAAGCAGACACAAAAAAACAATTAAATACCATTTCCTACAGTAGTGTTTTTCAAGCTACAGATTGCAACAGATTACCAGGTGATGAAATCAATTTATGAAGTCAATATTGGAGGAATGGAAGAATGGGGGTTGGAGGGAAGGAGAAAAAGAAAATCAAAGACAAGGAAGAAAGAAGGGAATAAAACCAAAAAAGTACAACTTTAATTTTAGGGTCATGTACAAGTGTGTTGCATGTGGGCCAGACCACAACGTAAGATGTATTTCTTACTGTGGATACCATAAAAATAATCTGAATGCCACCTCATAAGGGTTATTACACTCTGTGTTATGGACCAGAGCGCAATTTAGGGCTTGACTGGAGATGAGATGAAACAAAGCAATGAGAATGTGCCTCTCAAGATGTGGCTGGTCAGGAAAGAGCTACACTGTTCTAAATCTGTACTCAAATTTGCAAGGCAAAAGTGAACATTAATATTGAGGCGCTCACACAAATTATACAACTTTAAGGTAAGAAAATGAATTTTTTCTTGTTTTGATGTTCTCCCTTTGCCTTATGTTTCAAATAACATCTAGGATGCTGTTCAGATTGACCAACAGAGCACAGTCACTGCGCCTCAGTATATATATAATCCAGTGCCATCTGTAAGGGGATGACTTTGGAGGCTTTAATCAGCAAGGCATCACAAGATGCTATTTTTTTCCTACTTGACAGGGAAAGGATGAAAAACCTAATACTTACATGTCTCCTGAGATTAGCCAGTTATTAGTGTCATACAAATTTGGCACAAACAAAAATTAGAAGTATCATTGGCACGCAGAACCGAAGAAAAAACGTTAGTTAGATGCATTTGAGTTGAATCAAGGAATCTAGTTCAACATTTTCTCTCTCTCTCTCTCTCTCTCTCTCTCTCTCTCTCTCTCTCTCTGATATGGAAGCTCAACTAAGGGTTTATGCTATTTCATTACTTTAACAATGTCACTTTTGGTTTTTACTTACCATTGAATCCAATATTTACTATCAATGAGCTACAAATGGACAAATAATAGAACTGTGCAATACTCATTTCTCAACCCAAGTGCATTCCCCTCATGGGTATGGATTATGATATACATCTCTGCATTCTCTTTAGTGTCTACAGTAGTCAAGGAAGTTGAATAAGTTAATACTTGCAATGCACTTAGCAGCGATCTGCACACTGTGAGAGCTAAGCAGACACTTTATGTTTTGAGACTATTACAGAATGTCATAAGTAGGAAATTCTTAGTATCTGTTGATTTTCATTGCATTATATAATGAAGTAAAGTTATATTTTATGCCTTTAAAATCTAGTTTGTTTGAAGGGACATTCAAATATCAGAGTTTTTAATCTACTTATGGCACTTTAACTAATGAATGAAGATAAAATAATTCTAATTAGTTAAAAAAGTACCCCAATTTTTTTTTCTTAAGCATATGAAAAGTCAGTAGACTTAGGATTCATTATTCACAAAGATCATCTTTTTAAAGTCTTGTTTAAAGACAATATAAAGTCTTGTTTTTTATAAAGTGATGTTCGTTTTTCCTTAGGTAAGATTCAGACATAAGGGCTGTGGTGATTCCTGGAGTTTAGAGCTTGGTGTGTTCAAGCTGATGAGCTGGAAATCCTAAAAGACTTCCTTAGATCTTCCACAGAGAAAGAATATCAAAACATTAAAAGAAATGAACCACCGTGGTTTTTTAACCAATGATTCCAATAATGTTAAAATTTTTTCTCATATCTTACAAGCTCCACAGCACCTTTCCCCCCTGCTATTTTTGTGTTGTATAATTAGCATATAATTATGTGCTCTTTCACACTGGAAAGACTATTCTTTTATTAATGAGTCTTTTAAAAAGTTCTGTATTATTTATCTTTGAAAGTGAGTTTGAAATTAAAAGGCTTATATGACTTTTCCTTTCTTTCACTTTAGGAAATTTTAAAAGTAATGTAGGAGGTAGTCATGGGTGCCACAGATGTTCCTAAATTTTTCACCTTTAGAATGAAAAATAGTGCTTGGGGAGATACATGTTACACCTTCTGTTCTCTCCAGATTTAATGTTGGAGGTTTTGAAAAATGAAATATTGATGCTACAGAAACAATTATCTCTTCCTTACCTTTCCCCCTTTTGTGACAGAAAATGGGTCAAAAATACTTTCTGCATTTAGTACAAAGACAGAAGAGGATACAATATAATGGTAGTAAGTGTCGTATACGTTCCAAATTAGTCTAAAATGAGTTCACCTACCCCCTGGTTTTCAGGCATTTCTGGAAGGTACCACTAATCCCTGCCGAAGCTTTGCAAGTCTCATTGCAGATTTTAGCTGACTGCATTTTTCCTAACATTAAGCTTCCCCAAGCACTCCAGATTGGATATGGACAATTATAAAGCAGGGTGTACATTACTGCAAATTTTAATCATTTCTCGAGCCATTGTGCTTGTAAGGATAATCCCATATGACCAACATATCTTGCATAAGAAACACAAATAGATTTCGGCTGAAAGCAGTTCTTGCATTACTTTGTAATCTCTTCATTCCTGCCTTACTTCTAGACTTCTCTTTTGCAGCTAGAACCAGCCAAATCAGGGTTGTTGACCTGACAGCCAGAGATACTAATTCAAGACTGGAAAGCAGACAATAACAACAATGATTAAAACAATGATTCAAGTTTCTTCCATTGTGATTTACGCATGGTAGAAATTACCTCTGCCCAAACTCCCTCTGTGGGCAAAAGGATACTGTGCCCAGGAATAGTTGAAGATATTTTTTCTTGTCTGTCACATTTTTTGTACTATCTCAGTGAAAATGGCAGACAATAAATGCATGACCTTGGAGGGAGGGTGTGTGTGTGTGTGTGTGAAATATCACAAGGGAAATTTGCTCATGTTATTTTATAAGACAAACTAACATTCATATTTGCACATTTTTGCCTTGCTATTTGGATTGCTATGATATTTCTTTAGTTTAAAATGTCCATTTTTCTCCATTTTTTTATACCAGCAGTTATGGGGGGGATAATTTTTTTTAACCCAGGGCCTTCGTCTTTTTTAATGTTCTCTTTTTTTAAATCTTTAAGACAAGGTCTCACTAAGCCACCAAGGTGCCTAACACTGGGCTCAAACTTCTGATCCTCCTGGCTTAGCCTACCAGAGTTGTGAAATTATAGGTATGTGCCACCACAATGACCAATAATCTACTTTGATTTTACACAAAGAACTCCTACTTTCAAATCTTATCTTCTCTTACATATGGTGATTTCTCTTTTTAAAAGAGGAATTGTAGACTCAGAATCATTGGAGATCTTAAAAGTAATCCAAACACCTTCTGTGGCATGGACTCTTTCTACAATATCTTGAAGGAGGTTCTTCAGTACCACCTGTACTCTGGGGGAAAAGAGATGAAGGAAAACTAGGAGATACTGTTCATTACACGAGGGACAACATACAACTAAAACAAAGTACAGGACCTAGATGTGGTCTCCTGTTTCTCTATTCATGACTCCTCAGTCACTCATCAAGCTTGTTTCATTATGTTGGAAAGAAGTCTGTGAAGCATAGACTCAATTTTAATTACACGTTATTGAGAATATGACTACTAATGCAGAGTTAAATGACACTTTTAAATTTTTTTCTGAGAATTTAGATCACCTGGTGATCACCTTTTCATTTCAGTGATCCAGAAAGTTGCAGATATTTTTAAAGGTCTACCTCTTATGAAAAGACCTACAGGAAACTTTTATTGCTATTGCTTAAAATAAGTTAAATCATAAGTTAAAGCTAAGTGCAAAACACAGTTTAAGAGAACAGGTTTTGGAAAGGGGCTGTTGAAGCTCTGGTTTCCCAATTAATTAGCTTCATGACCTTGAAAAGTCACTTAACATTTTTGAAGTTTTGGTTTATACACCTATAATAAAGAGATAAAAATATTCTCCTATTCACTGGGCCAGTAAAAGGATTAAGTGAGCCAATTTATTTACAGTACTTTGTTTGGTATATGGCACATTTTTTTAAGTACATTTTAGCTTTCCCTGGCCCACTGAAGTAATGGAAACAGAATTTGGTGATAAAAAGCTCTCCTTTTTTTTTTTTCATTTGTTTTAGAATCTCAAACCCTCAGTGAATCTCCATGAGCCTTATTTTGAAATCAGAATAGTGTTAGAAAAAATAATTTCATGGTATTAATAGCTTACAAGGAAATTTTATATGTCCATATTCTTCTTCTTTTTTTTTCTTTTTTTTTGGGGGGGGTGCTGGGAATCGAACTCAGAGCCTTGTGCTTACGAGGCAAGCACTCTAACCACTGCGCTAAATCCCCAGCCCATGTCCATATTATTCTTTAAAAATCCATATAGATTATATCTTTTGCTAACTCATTGAATAAAACAATTATTCAAAATAACCAATTTTGTACTTAATATATTTTGAAAGGATGTGTCAACATTTAACTAACAAATTGGAGTCAATAAAAATTTCAAAAAGTATATTTTTATTTGTAGTATGTGAAGCTTGGTCACTTCTGGTCACTATCTGATCAGTTAAAGCACTGAAGACATCACATGACAGACCGAAGCATATTTGGATGAGATTATAAAATAATTTTTTAAATATGTCCAAACAAGTTTAGAAACTGCTGTCAAACAATATCATAAATTAAACCACCTTTAGTTTTATGTTATCCCTTATAAAATAGTCCCATGCCATTATTCTGATATATTATTAATAATTGAACTCAAATCAATAGTACATTTTTGCTTCAAAGCAAAACAAAACAAAACAAAACAAAACCAGAAACACAAAAGGCAGAAAAAAAATAATTCAAATTCTGCTAGTGCTAAAAATACATGTATCTAATTAGGGAAATCAAAGAATAAAGCTATTTTTAACTCTTCCATCCCCCAGACGCCACTCCTTGCAAAGCTGGAATATATCACTGTCTTAAGACCATTCTTTTCATATTGACTCTAAGATTCTGCAACTCCTCTCAGCAACTATTACAATAACTGAGACTCTTAATCGTGAAAAATTATTTAATGATCCAAAATTCAGAGAGAGCAAAATAATACCTTCATAAAACAGAAAAAAACACATAATGGAAAAATTTTATAGAGTCATATGTGAAACTAAATCCTTCTTTTTCAAAATTTATTCAGATTCATATGCAGTAGAAGAAGAGAGACTGGAATCACCTGCCAGTATTTAAAATGCATCCTCAAGACCTTCTACATTCCTAGCAGTATCTCATGAAGGAGCAAACAGTGTGTATTTACCAGAGAGCATGACAGTTGATGATAATCTATGATGTTATTCTGAAATAAAAATGTGCTATGAAAAATGAATTAAGGAAAAAATGGAAAACATATACTAAGCAAAACTATGTTCTGTCATTCCATAATCACCACTAACCATGCCACTTCACTCATCTGTTCTCTATTAACTCAGAGACATTTTGCCTTCACAAGCTGGCTGTCCACTTACCCGAGTTGTTTTCACTTTGTTACCAGAGGAACAGCTCCACCCTTTCCGATCCGGGAGAACTTTACACTCTTCTCCCTCCAAGCATGGTTGCATGTGACACCACCATTTCTGTTCCACTATGGAAGCTACAAGAGAGATGAAAATCAGCTCAGTGTTTTCTACTTGAGATTGTTCTTTCTCTGGGTGAACACTTAAAAAGAAACAAAAGTCACTGATCTCACTAAAAGATTTTTAACTAATTTTTTTTGAAGTTTTACTTTTTTGTGATAAGTATATTTAACCAGAGATCTAAGGTGCTAACAAGTTTCTAAGTGTACAATAGTATTAACTATAATCACAATGCTAAAGGACTTTGCATGTGAAAATATAGGCATCAAAAGAACAAATATATTGAAAAAAACTATGTGAATGTTTTCGTTCCCTGATTCATATAAACATACAAGAAAATGGTCCCAGGACTACATTAGAATCAGCATTTTAGAATCAGTGTAATATTTTCTATGAGTAAACTAACAAATCAGGAGACAGAACAGGAGGAGAGTTAAAATTAAGTAGAGTTAGCACACCTATAGTGGGGTTCCATTTCCTTATTCTTTATCTTGAGCAGTAATCTTATCACAAGACATACATCACCTAATGAATTACTATTTACAGTAATATCAGTTAAATAGACCCTTCAAAAATTTATACTTTTTTACAATTAGTTGAACCCTCGAAGAAAGAATACTCTCATGTATCTTCATAAAAATCAAATTTTGCAAGAATTCTATCTACAACAAAACATTCACTCATGTATATGGTGTTGATTTTTTTCATTTTCCAGACTCACCCTTGAGTTTAGGAACCCACAATATTCAACCATGTATTTTCACCTTGATTTTCCCAGTTAATTTATATACATCCTCCGTTTATCATCCACCAGGAAAACAGCATTTCATGTCATCAAAGTAAAAGACACACTGATGTAATGGAACCTCATTATAATGTCTTTTGTAACAGAAAATAGTAAGGTTAACAGGCACCTATCTAAAAGATTTTAGACTTCAAAATGCCCCCCAACTTCATTTCAAATGTGATTTTTAGCGTGATTCCCAGGAATGACTATAGTTGATAATATTATAGTGGGGTTCCGATTCCAAGCAGACCCACCACACCATCATAGTCAGCAATGGAAGAAGTCGCACCATCCACACAAGAGGGAGCAGCTCGTGTGGTGCCAGCCATCTGCCCAGGGAAGCAGGAACACTTGACAGTTTGTGACCGTTCTTCTATCTTGTTCTTATTACAGCATCTGTGGAGTGCCACCACCTCACAAGTTCCCGTTTTAACATGGTGAGCTGTGCAGACACAAACAAAAGATAAAACAACATTGAGAAAGCTCTGGACACTTCCCTTCCTCTTTCTAATTAGAAGTACATTAAATATAGCTCTATAAGGAATCCACCATGCATGAAACTAGAAATACAATGATGCTAACTCCATAATGCAGATTTGATTTCTTTTCTAAATATGGGGACAGCATTTCTGTCAGTGAATGCTTGGTGAAGCAGGAACAATTACTGACTAGATTAGAATGAGCTGTTTAAAGTAGTCTGAAATATAGAGGCAATATATGGTGTTAACAAAATATAGTTATTTGCATATGATTTTCCACACCTTTTTGTTCAACACACTAATTGAATTAAAGTAAACCTCAGACAAGGTACCCTGAAATGAGGCTGACTCTGACCCCGTTCTCAAAGCAAATGTGTGCTGATAACAGTAGTGTTCATCAGGGGGAACGTATGAGGACCCAGCAGACAATACCCCGTCAGGAAACAGGAGGCCGAGCTGCAGGACCACATCCTCAGTGTTCTTCTGCCCAATTTCCCCAGAAATGAGCTAACAGAATGATTCTTGAATTGCTACCGTTTTCCTTGAAGCTCAGCTAGGCTCAGACTCCAGAATCATTCCTCTCTATTTTGCCTACAGGGACAGCTGCCACCAAGTGGCACCAAATACAGTCAGAATTTGAGTGGATTTTTACTGTGTCAGCCAGCGCCTGGAAAACCAGGCTCTTAAACTGTCAGGATCCCATAACCATTTTGTTAACCTCAAAGTCAGGCTACTGGGCTTTTAGCGGGACTGAATATTTTGAACCTCACTTGCCACACTATGATAGGCTTCTAGATTGTCTTCATCATTATTGTCTTTTTTTCTGCATTTCTTCAAAATTTTAACCATATTTGGAAATGATAAAGCATAAATTTTATCTGCTAAAAATAAAAACAGCTTAAAATAAAACATGCATTGAAAGATTATACTTTCAGAAATTTAAAATATGATTGATATAAAAGCAAATTTAAATAGGAAAATAGCAGATCCAAAATTTTTTAAAGTTATAAAACTATTTAGAGACATTATAATTGAGATCATGCATTACATTAACCTTCCCTCAGGAGATGAGAAGAAGCAATATACAGTAACTCTGGTTAAAGAACCTGCTTAGGTTTTTCTAAGAAAGAGTAAGTCACACATCTCATCCACCTCTCATCCCTCCACGTGAGCCCAAGACATCCAGGTATGACATACAGCTTTGACATGTAATCTTCAAAAGAACTCTTAAGAAACAGAAACCATTTTCAATGCTACAAAGATTTTTCTGCCACTATAGACACAAGTTTGATTCAAACACGAATCTTTCTGCAAAAAGTATAAGAGCCAGACTTCTCTCCTTACCCACTTGTGCTCCTAAAAATATTGTCTTAGTTAAAGATGAGTCAGTTTTAAGTTCCTAAATATTCTATGTTATATTATGCAAGTAACGCACACTGCCTTCTACACTGTACTCCGCTTAGCACATTTTGAATGAGTGAATGCCACACAAATGGCCCAGTTCTCAGTACCGAGTGTACTGATCAGATTTCTCATTGCTCGGACAAAACACCTAACACTGGCCACTTAAAGAAAGAAGTGTTTAATGTGGCTCATGGCTTCAGAGGTTTCGATCCATGATCGGCTGGCTCAAGGGCAAATGGGCATGACAGAGAAAAGCTACTTATTTGTGGGCATCCAGGAAGCAGCACATGGAAGAGTGAGAACAAGAGGTCCGCCTGCCAGAGTTACACCCCCAGCAACTCCTCCTGCTGGGCCCCACCAGATAAAGGCACATTCAGCTATGAAAATTGGTGGGTTAATACACCAATGAGAACAGTAACCCCACGAACCAATCACCTCTGCAGGAGTCTCTTAATCCAGTCAACAATGAAGCTTAACTTTCACGCCAGAGATGCAGAGATGAATAATAGGGCCACAGTCTGCCCCTGCTCTCAAAGAGAGAAGAAACCAATGATAAGCACTTAAAGTAATGACTAAGAAATTCAATGTTAGGTTTTTAAGCTTATTGAAAGAAATGCAGTAGAGAAATGAGATTGAGAACAATTGAGCAGGGAGGGAATGTACATATCTTTTTTGAGTCTCGGGGAAGGTGTCCTGGGGAGATAACTTGAATACTGAGTTGAATGATGAGAAGGAAGACTCCATTATGAAGAGCAAAAAAAAAAGTATCATTGCAAACAGAACGATTAGCAAGTGACAAGCTCTGAAATAAGGAACAGAGTGGTATATCCCTCAGACAGAAAGGAATTTGTCAGACATGCGTGAAGGTCATGGAAGGGCTGGCAAGGAAATTGGACAATATCCTCCTTCCAAGGGAGATGAGAATGGAATTATTTAACTTATGCTTAGCTTGGAAGTTTACTCAAGCAGCTCTTTATAGAGTAGGATAAAGAAAGCAAGAATGGAAAACAGTTATAAAGTGATCGTAGGGGCCCAGGTGATAGGAGAACAGGCCTGAGACTTGACTAACTGCTATCAAGATGTAGAGACCGAAGGCTAGGATATCTCGACGTAGAGTAGGTTTGACTTGCCATGGACTGAATGTGTGTCTTGATGGAAAAAGGAATCAAGAATTACTCCTAAATTTGGACTGAGCAATTAGAAGTTGATGATTCAGACAGAGAAAGCCTGGAAAAGGGGGAGTTTTGCAGAAGATGGGTAGAATTAGGAGATATATATATATATATACATATACTTTTATTTTGCCCATGTTAAGTTTGACCATTTATAAGACAGTTAAACAGAGATGTAAACTAGGAAAACATTTGTGAGATAGAGTTTAGCAAAGAGATTTTGGCTACAGACACAGATTAAGAAACCTAAGCTTATAGATGGTTTGTAAATCCACAGACTGGACAAGACTGCTGTGGAAATGTTGCCAGTACAGAAGAGAAAAAGGAAGAAAGCAGCCCAAAGTACAGATATGTGATGGAGGAAATAGTAAGGAGACTAATAAAGAGCAGCACGTAACAAGAAAGCACACATTTAAAAAATGAAGGAAAAGAAGACCAAAGAATAAAATGTACCAAAAGGAAGAGATTGATCAGCTATGTCAAGTTCTGCTGAAACCTCCAATTAAATGAATAGAAATAATTGTCCATTGAAAAAGTAACATACCCTGATTAGCCTGTATTAGTTAGCTTTCTCTTTATTGTGACACAACAACAAACACCCACAATTTAAAGGTGGAGATGTTTAATTTGGTTCATGGTTTACGGGCTTCAGTCCAAGGTCACTGACTCCAAGGCAGAAACATCATGGTGGAAGAAAGCTGCTCATCTCATGGCAGCCAAGAAGCAGAGAGACAAAGAAGGAGCAGAGGAAGGAGATATGTTTCCAAAGGTATATCCCCAGCAACACACCTCTTTCAACCAGGTCCATGTCCTAACAGCACAGTTACCTATGAATTCACTGATAGATCAGTCCACTAACGAGTATAGCACCCCTTGATCCAATAGCCCATTTCAGAACATATGAGACTCTCAGCGAACATTATAGATCTAAATTATTTTTTCCTAGATCTAAATTACCACATAGCCAAAGAACCCTTGAATGAAAAGAGCAAAGCTTTGATGAAGATAGTAAAAACACACAGTAAAGAAGTGATAATCTCTTCAATAAATGATGTTAGAAAACTAGGTATCCACATGCAGAAGAGTAATGGGAGATTCCTTTCTCATACCACATGCAAAATCAACACAAACTGGATTTAAGACTTTAATGTAAGACCTGAAGTTAAAAATTTTATTAGAGTAAAACAAGGTAAAGTAGTTCATTGTAGCCATTCCAAAAGGCATACATATTTCAAAACATCAAGCTGTACAGCAATATAACTTATTTGTCAATTAAAAATAGATTTAATACTGGATAGTGGGTAAATGAATAGAATCCGAAGACAGAGCACTTGGATAAAAGTCTAAGTTCCTCCTAATAGCGCTTTCAGTTTGTGCAAATTACCTCCTACCTCTGGGCCTTTTTTTTTTTTAATGTCCAAAAGATGAATATTATTAACATCATCCTCACAGGGTTGATTTTGAGAATTAAATGAGTTAATATGTAATAATTATTCAGAATTTTGCCTGCCTCATAGTAAGCATTTCTATAGTTTAGCCATCATTATCATTGTTATTATTATTATTACCGCTTGATCTTGGCAAAAAATCATGTTCATGCCATGATGAAAATAAAAGCATAGTCCTTTGTCAGAGGGATAGCTGGCAAAAATTTTTTCCCACTCTATGGGCTGTCTCTTCGCTCTGTTGGTAGTTTCTTTTGCTGTGCAAAAGCTTTTTAATAAGATCAGGTCCTAGTTGTTGATTCTTTGTGCTCCTGGGCAACTGGGGATTTGTTAATAAAGTCCTTGCCTACACAGATATCTTCAAGAGTTCGACCTATTCTATCTTCCAATAGATTTAGTGTTTCTGTTTTAATATTTAGATCTTTGATCCACTTTGATTTTAACTTAGTGCATGTGGAAAGACATAGGTCTAATTTTAACCTTTGGCATGTGGAGAGCCAGTTTATCCAGCACTATTTATTACAGAGACTATCTTTCTTCCAGTGAGGTTGTTTGGCCCCTTTGTCAAAGATAAGGTGACTGAGAGTGTTTAGACATGTTTCTTCATCTTCTAATCTGTTCCATTAGTCCTGAGGTCTGCTTTTGTGCTAGTACCATCCTGTTTTTATTACAGTAGTTTTGTAGTATAGTTTTAGGTCAGGGATTGTGATGGCCCCTGCTTTGTTTTTGTTGCCCAGAATTGCTTTTGCTATTCTAGGTTTCTTTTGGTTCCAAATGAATTTTAGGATTGTCTTCTCTAATTCTGTGAGATATGCCATTGGTAATTTAATTGGGATTGCATTAAATCTGTATAGCAGTTTTGGGACTATGGCCATTTTCACTATATGAGTTCTCAAATATATAAAGAACTCAAAAAAATCAGACCCCCCCACATTTAAAGACCCAATCCAAAAGTGGGCAAATGAAATGAATAGACACTTCTCAGATGAAGAAGTAGAAACAGCAGATAGACATATGAAAAAATGTTCAACATCACTGGTCATTCGAGAGATGCAAATTAAAACAACCCTGAGATTCCACCTCACTCCACAAAGAATGGCTATTATCAACAAATCAGCCAATAACAAATGCTGGAGGGGCTGTGGAGAAAAAGGAACCCTT
>PVJO010013975.1:0-49887 GCA_004026905.1 Hystrix cristata
AATTTTCGACATGTGGTTAGCCAATTTTTCCAGCACCATTTGTTAAATAGGCTATCCTTCTTCCAATGAGGATTTTTGGCTTCTTTGTCAAAGATGAGGTATTTGAGTGTGCCTGGGGTTATTTCTGCATCCTCCAACCTATTCCATTGATCCTCAGGTCTGTCTTTTTGCCAGTACCATGCTGTCTTTAATACTGTAGGAGCTCTGTATTCTTGCACAGACCTCTCCTTTCTGCAAATTTGTTCCCTACCTTTAGTCACCCCAGTGTTCCTGAATTCAAATCTGTTTTTTCACAACTCAGCAAGGAAACTTGTGCTCTGCTCGGAATCTACCTTTTTTCACAGTGGTCCAGAACTGTCGCAGAAAAAAAACAAAAACAAAAAGCAAAAAGCCAGGATAACTGTGGGCCTAATCATGTTTCTTCTCTTTTCTTAGAGATCCTAGTCTTCCATTGCTGTCTGTACGTCAACATCTAGCAACATCTATTTCTACATTTGATTGCGTTTTCTAGTCATTGAGATGTTCACTTCATTTTCTTTTCCTATTTTATTTTTTGTTGGTACATGCTTGCAGTACATAATGATTACATTCATCTGTGAGGAGTTGTTACATGTACATAATACGTCTTCTTTCTTTTTCTCACTTTACACCAACATGACTAGAAGTCTTGGAGGGTCAGTTCTGAGGAATATTTTACGCGATGTCTCACAGTAAAAAGAATAAATGCTGGTTGTGCACAGTAAGATCTCATTCATTATGAAGACTTCAGTGACTTTTCTTTCTTCCCTTCCCCACATTCCCCTGTTCTCTCCCTTTTTCTTTGTATGATCATCTCCAAGACAAATCACTCCTCATAAGTCTTTGTATCAGAATCTGCTTTGGAGGAATCCAAACTCAGACATTCAGGTTCCTCATAAATTAGACCTTCGGAACTTCACACAAAGACTTGTATGGTATGATTTTATTAGGGAATAAAATGCCAAAGAATCTGGTTGGAGGAAAATGAGAAGTAAGGCAGATAAAAAACAAAAGCTGATAGAAGAATTCACTAATCACACTGGCCAGGCTGGTGCACCTGAGCTCAAGGCCTCTCACAGGGCCTCTGAGAGTGTTTGCTTTTTATTCTGCAGAAACTGTGAAATCAAACAAATCAAGAGATTAGAGCTGCTGTTACTTACATTAGACTCACATATGATTGAGACAGCCAGGCATTGGCTTCTGGTTTCTCTTCCCAAGCTGCATCTGAAGTTGGAACCTAGAAGCTGGATCAACAGACCCTAAATCAGAGGAGAAAGAGTCTCTCAAATCACATCAGGCACTTATCTTCTCTATGAGGAGGTTGGTATCCCTGACATTTTGTCCGCCACTTAAAAATGATAAGTATTTTCTTTTTAAAGTGAGAGGTAGTTGGAATTGCTCTTGATACTTTCAACAATCCTCTAAAAAAGAAAGCAGATGGATTGAGCAGGAAAAAACAAATTAAATAAGATTAGAAACTGATCTCTTGGCACCCAAACTGAAGTGTGTTTCAAAATTTGAGAGACTGAATAGAAAAATCAGTCTACTTGTTTTATAGATGGGTGGTGCAGGCTGAGGCCACTAAGGTGTTACCCAATGTCCCCGAGCCATCTCAGTGGCCTAGCACTCAGTTTCTGATGCTCAGTACAGGACTAGATTCCTTAAAAGAGATGAATCTCAGGACTGCCGTAGACGATCAGACTGAATTTTAGTTGTAGGATTGGCTGTCTAAAATTGATAGAAGCCATCTAATTGTACTAATTGAAGTAACTAACTTCTGGCCATTTGCAGCCTGAACCACCACAGGGTGGTCTGAAGGGAACATGGTGAATATTACGGCCTCACAATTTGAAATAAGAAATGCATTCAAGCACTGAGTCACTGAGTTATGTTTTGACCCCCCCACACAGTGGCTTAAAATAACCATCGTCTTCTTCTGTCTCCTGATCATCAGTTGAGGGAAGGTGGTGGAACAGTGGGGCTGAGCTCGGCTGGACAGCGGTTGTCTGAGCTGTCGCTGGGCTCCTACGTGTGACTGCTGTCCCCCGATGACCCGGAGGCTTCCTCACTAGCGTGTCTGGTGTAAGAGCTCTGCTTTCTTCAAAGGATGGCAGGCGTGGCAGGAGGGCAGCGCTCCTGGGTCTCCAGTCTTCTTCAGCTGGGACAGCTGCACTGTCACTTTTACCGTGTCCTCAGGGCCAAAGTAAGTGTTAAGGTCAGAGAGTCAGGGCATGTGGCAAACAGATTCCACTGCACCTCTTAAAGCGAGGAACTACTGGGAACTGTGGCTATTTTTAACCTTCTAGAGACCTTCAGCCTTTCTAACATTCAATTTCCTCATCTATAATATCAAAATATGAGGTATAATAAAAAGTTACAGTGGATGTTAATTTAACAAAAGTACAGCCAAAGTCACGTTGCCCTTAATCCCCCTCAAAATATCCTCCTCGCTTTGGACGTAGTCATCTCATTGCTCCTAGCACTTTCTGAAGCACTTCTGGGAGTCTTCTTTCTTGAAAGTCTTTAGTTATGTTGTCATGGCGGCCTCCTGCATCCTGAATCAATTTGAAACATTTCCCTTTCAGGATTATTTTGACTCTGGGAGAAAATCTAGAAGTCATACAGTAGCAGAACCAGTGAGTAAGGTGGATGAGGACACACCATAAAGGCTTTAGGAGGCTGCCTCTCAATTGGATGGCACTCAGCAGCAGATATTCACCATATTTTTTATCACACTAGTAAAGGCACCCAGAAAAGAGGACTTCCAGAACTGCTTCAGAAAGTGGCAAGAATGATGGGCTAAGTGTGTTTAAAGGAAGGGGGAGAATTTTGATAGGGATTCATGGCAATATGTCTTTTACTGTAATATTTTCTTAAGTTAAACATTCGCTATGTATTTTGATCACACCTTGTCTTACCTTGTAAAGTTTCCAAATAATTTACAAAATTTTAGAGCATGGTTTTGGCACAAAGCAGAATATGATAAATGATTTTTTGCTGTTATACTATGTTGTGTCTCGGTGTCAATGTATATTTTGAAGAAAGAAACAAGATCACAGTTAAAAATGAGATGGTATGAAAATTTACCTAATAAGACCAATTGTCTATAAACCTGAGACACTGGAAATCTTAGATTTTAAACAAACCAGAAGTCAATTCTGCTCCAAATCTGGCATAAGTTTTAGTAGGTCTGCAATCAAGCACCCACATTTGTAAGAAAGATCACTATCTTTTTAATGCATTCCTTAACAACTATCATGATGTCCTAATCTTATATTTGAAGCTTTCAGAAAATAAATTTTCTGAATCTTTTAACATTTGGTTTTCTTTTCTGTGTGTACTTCCTTAATATTATCATGATATCTATACAGCATGTTATTATCACTTTTCCTTTCCGAGAAATTAAGATTGGGTCTGAATAACTCTTCAAACATATTTGTAGCTTTATGGTTTGTATAAAGACCAAGATCTGAATGGTAGTTAAAACATCTTATCTTGAAATTTAATTATATTTTTCTTTCTTCACATAACAAAGTCCTTTGCAAAGCTGAGTGTCTCTGTTCCTGTTTTTGTCTCGAATGTGTGTCACCCTTTGGCTGTGACAGAGATTCTTCTAGTCTTTTAATAGCTGCAAAGTCAGTCTCAATGTACAGTTCTGCCTCTCCTCACCTCTGCTTCAACACTACCGCAGGTATACGTCAGTGATAACACTGTGTTGGTCAGCTTTCCATCACTGTAACGAAGTTCCTGAGACAATCAAGTTGTGAAGATGGAAGATTTATTTCAGCTCACAGTTGTGGAGATTTTGGCCCATGACCAGTTGACCCTGTAGCTCTGAGCCTGTGGCGGCACACATGATAGGGAGAGATTGTAGAGCAAAGTGCTCACCTCATGATGAGGACACAAACAGAGAGGAAGAGGGAGAGTCTGGGGTCCCACAGTCCCTGTCATGGCACGTCCCCAGTGACTGGAAACCTCCCCAACTCTTCATGCTTCAACCACCTCCAAAAACTCCACACCAGGGACTAAGCCCTGATATGTGGGCCTGGGGAGATGCCCGATCCAAGCGACAGCAGATACACAGCACCTTGGAGTGTAGTCTATTTGCCTGTCTCTCCAAACTGGCCTGCAAATTCCTTGGAATAGACAAGCAGCTTTCATTAACGTAGTCTAGAAAAGGACTTGACAAGAAATGAATGCTCAGAGAATCAACAAAATACCTTCTTACTACTTAAACTGAATTTTAATCTGGAGACTACACCAGCCTTTCAGTAAAATGCTATTATGGGTTGAACTATGTTATGCCCCCCTCAGATTCAGAGGCTGGGGTTCTGAAGACCTAGTACTTCAGAAGGTGACCTTAATTGAGGTAATAGGGTTAAAGTGAGGCCATTTGGAGGCCCCAATCCCCTATAACTGGTGCACTTATGAAAGGGGTTTGGGAGGTAGACAGGCGCACAGGGAGTGTGCAGTGCAACTAGGAAGATGACCGTCCACATGCCAAGCAGAGGTGCGCCTTCCTTCACAAACCAAAACAACCCCGCCAACACTTTGATCTCGGACTTTCAGGCTCCAGAACTGTGAGAGATAAAAGGTTCTTTGTCTAAGATACCTAGTCTATTGCTATGAGAGAGTACGGTAGTCCTTAGAAACTAATGCAAATACTTTGCTTCTTTGCTAATGTCAAAAAGCAAGCAAAAATACAGTCAGTATAGGATAATGAGGCTCACTTGTGAAACTGTATTAAGGAAAAACAATAACGCTCATTGGTCACTGTTACTTGATTCACAAGCCCATGGAAACTGTTGCCTTCCAACGGCAAGTAAACGGTAGTTTGCTATTCTTGCCAGGGAAAGATTATTATAGTCTAAACTCTATTGTCTTTGTAGTTTAACTATGTCGTAGATATCGTTTCAGCTTGATATATTTTATGAAAAGTTCAAACAAGATTAAGCAAGTAGGTACAAAAGCGAAAAACAAATATTTGCTGAGGAAAACCATCTGAATTCCCTTCTTTGCGCAAACACAATCTTTATAAAAACTCATAAATGTCCTCATGACTTCATCCTTTGACTACAACTGGCATTGAACCAGTCACCATTATGCAGTTCTACCCTCAGGAAATAATTGATTAATTTCTCTATTCGACGAGTTCATATCATCTGGTCCCTACTTCCTCAATTAAAACAAAGGTTGGAAAACGAAGCTCATTTTCTTATTGGTTGTGAGTAGCAGATACACCACTGGACAAACTGCACCTTTGCTCTTCAGTGGAGAGAAAGAGTAGAAGAAAAATAGAGGTTCTCAGGGTTACAATGAGCATGTAGAAAGTGGGCTGTGGCATGGACTCCGCCGTCCAGACCAGGGCAGAGTTGGAGGGCAGACGCAGAAGCAGAGAGCTGAGCCACCTCGCTCCTGGTGGCCGTTCTCAGCCAGGGCACCTTCTGTAAGCCAGCTATGGTGTTTTCCTTTACCATCTGTCCGCTAGGAAATTTCAGGGGAGATTCCAGATCTAAAGAGGTTGTATTTGGCATCAAGCAAAACAGAAACTAAAATGAAAACCTAAGCAGATGTATATTTCCGTTGTGAAATATCACAAAATGTCCTGTTGAGCTATATAAAAATCTTATGACTATAGGGCTATATAAGTCTGTGATTTTTCCTTTAGAGATGAGTAGACACATTACCGCAAGTAATTTAGGGTGTTTAGGCAGATGGAAATTGGCACCTTTGACTGATAAAATTCATCCCTCACCTTTGTCTTTAGAACTTTTCATAGAAGGGACTCGAGTGGTTTTATCATTAGTTATTGACCATACATACTTCTAGTTTCTAACAGTTTTTCAAACATAGCAGCACAAGGGAAATAGTCATTAGTCATAACAATTGCCTATCATGAGGTTTGTGTGGTTGTCTTCCTAAATATTTCAGTCGTCCTCAGTGTGTGAATTCAGTTGAATATT
The DNA here is from genome assembly GCA_004026905.1 of Hystrix cristata. Lineage (NCBI taxonomy): Eukaryota > Metazoa > Chordata > Mammalia > Rodentia > Hystricidae > Hystrix > Hystrix cristata. Next base: position 5,982 of record PVJO010013975.1, read on the forward strand.
CTGAGGTGCTGATTTCTAATTTAAAGTTTCCAGTGTCACGGGTGTGCTTGCTCTCGCTGAGGGTTTTCCTACTTTTTCCTCACACAGCTCACCACTGGAAGACTTAAGTTACAACTGCAAGCTAGAGATTTAGCTCAGTGGTTAGAGTGCTTGCCCAGCAAGCACGAGGCCTTGAGTTTGATCCTCAGCATGAAAACAAACAAAAAACCAAAAACAAAAAACAAAAACAAAAACAAAACCACAAAGAGAGAGAGTTACAACTCCGGTCCATTCAGACACACTGTGACTTCATTTCTCCCAGATTCATTAAGAGCATCCAGGGGACTCCTGAGGGTGTTTGCTGCAGCAGCAGTGGTGTAGGAAGTGAAGATGGAGGAGAGCGCGGGAACTCTAGCATTTCCTTACAAAATGTGTTGGGAATTGGGGCTCCGGGTGTTAACATTCTTGCACAGAGTAGAAAAATAATTATTTAATCTTTGTGCTCTCAGTCCCAAAAGAATAAAAAATACAAAATAAAAAACAGAACATAATTAGACCACAAAGCTTTTCTGAGTGGAGTGGACTTTGAAGTCAATGAATATATTCAATAAGCAAAGACGTCATCATCAGTAGGGAGGCACGCACAATTAATTAATTAATCATCTCTCCATACAAATGAGTCCAATATGGCCTAATAACCCTACTCAGAACCTTTCTGTTCCAACAGCCCACAGTTTGAAAACTGTGGGACACATCAGTGTTTCATTAAAACTTTATTATGCTGTGAACCATTTTACACATACTATTTCAGTTGTTTCCTGCTAGGAAATAAACTTCTACAGCTCCATGGTGTGAAATGAACACAGTTGTCATGTCGCCATCTTGCAGGTCAATAGTCTAGCTGACTGGGCTCTGTGCTTGGTGTTTCCAGACCCGAAAATGAGGTATCTGCTGGGCTGGAATCACATCTGGAGGTGCTAGAGCAGAACCCACTTCCAACTCAGGTTGCTGGTAGAGCTCAGTTCTTGGCAGCTGGAGGACAGAAGTCCCTGTAGTCCCGCTGGCTCTCAGGCTGGGGTCACTCTCCACTCCTACAGACTGCCCCAGGTCCTTCCAGATGGCCCCTTCCACACAGGCAATCAAATCTGCCTCATATTGAATCGGTCTCACCCTTTCAATCTCTCTGACTTTCTCTTTGCTACAACACAGAGAAAATGCTCTGCTTTTAAGGGCTCATATCATTATGCTAGACCCGCTTGAACAATCATTCTTTTGAGTAATGTAGTCAGCTGAGCAGTAGCCTCAACTATACCTGCAAAATTGCTTGTCCATGTAGCATAACAGAATTGCGGGTGTGCTGGTGCCTCATACTCACATTCTTGAGGACGTGGAGTGCACGGGAAACTTGGGCCTTAGGATTCTGCTGCCGCAAATACAAAAGAGTAGATGAATACATACAGGTACAGTTTGAAGAGCAGCCATCAAATAACTCCCACTCACTTGTTACCCTGGCCAAGATCTAGAATCACTTATACATCCAGAGCCCCCAGGTGTGAACTTCCCGTATGGCCTAACTGTGCACACAGCCCCCTCCCTGCCACATCCAGAAGCCTTGACCTCCAGTACCTCAGAACGTGACCACGTTTGGAGACAGAGTCCTCACAAGGTGATCCGTTTAACGTGAGGTCTCACGGTGGGCTCTCACCCAGTACGACTGGTATCCTTAAGAAAAGAGGAGCGCAGGACACAATGCGGCAGCCAAGAAACAACCACACGGAGGCACAGTGAGAGGCGGCCGGCCACCTGCAATCGAGGAGAGAGCTCTTGGGAAAACAAGCTCACCAGCACTTTGGCCTTGGGCTTCTGGTCCTCAGAACTGTGAGCACATACATTTCTGTAGGCTAAGCCACCCGATCTGTGATATAATAATACAATGGCCCGCAACACCAGCACACCTCCCAAATTATAATTGCTCCCAGGTGCTTTTGGGATTGGGATTAGATTGGGGGTGTGTGATGCTCGGCAATGGATTAGTCCCCTGATGAGTTTAGAGCTCACTGGGGTGTCTGGAGGCGAGGCCTGGTTGGAGGAGGTGGGTCACTGGGGGCGTGGGCTGGAAGGGTCTATCTCCCTCCCTCCTTGCTTGATCTCTCCCTGCTTCCTGCCACCAGCCCTCGAGCAGCTACTCCTCTGTCATGCCCCTCTGCCATGCTGCTCTGCCTTGGAGCCAGCTGACTATGGATTGAAACCTCTACAAATTGTGAGTCTCCTCCTTTAAATTGTGGGTGTCAGATGTTGTGTCCTAGCAATGAGAAAGTGACTAAGACATCCACCGACCTAACATTTCTCTCTTTCTCTTCTTTCTTCCTGCTTTTCTGACCTCCATGGCAAATCAGTCACAAAAACTAACTTGCTTTGCCTGGCGTCCAGCTTCCAATTCCTTAGACAGCAGATCTTACTGGCCTTGCAGATTCTGTTGTACACACAGCTCCAAACAACTGTGCTCAAGGCTCAGGGCAGGACCTGCGGGTCCCACCACCGTAGCACAAAGAAAAGGCCCCAGCTTTTAGCAATAAGACAGGAGTCTCCAAAGTGTTCTCTCCCTGAATGTTGGTAGCTGCATGTGTGAGAGAGGAAGAAAAAGGACAGACAGAGAAAACACACTTCCTCTGAAGAAAGTGCAAGTCTTTAGAGAGGCAACAGCATATACTGAGAGAATGGGAGGCAAATTTGCAGAGCCAAGCTCTGTGATTCTGAGCGAGTATTTGAGCTTCTTTATATCCAGTGGTAAATATGGAAACAAGACAAAACAAACACCTCTATTCCCTATGAAATTGTTAAGAGCATACATGATTTTTGTGGTTGCTTTAAAAGCAAATTTAAATTTATTAAAGTGTTGTTCTTATCACTAAAATAATTAAAAAAGCAGTGCTTACTTATTACTTAATAAATTCAGCTTTACAGTCCCTATTCTGATGGTCTCATCCACTGTTATACATAGACCAAACCACTAAATTGTCCCAAGTAGGCAGAAAGTTATCTTTCTGTAAATAGTATAATCATGCAATTAATATACACACTAGCAATTACCTCTGTGATTGGGCTCTATGAAAGAAACTTCTCAGGACCACAAATGTAAGATTAGGAATATAAAACTCCAAATGTTAAGAGGCAGGATCTAGCTGACCTAGTTTGAGCTGTGTGCACAGTCAACTTGAGCTCCCTGTGGACAGAAGAGTAGAGGAAATGAATATGCTGCTTTGGTTCCACGAGATTTTGGGCAGAGGAGCAAGATAATCTAAAAACAACTCAACCACAAATCATCTAGAAAAGCTGGCTATGAAAAAAAATTCTTTCAAATGAATAGCCTAATTTTCCAGGATATAGAGAAAACTCTTCCCCAAATACATGCACACACAGATACACACACCACCACCACCACCCACCAAATTCAAAAATAAGTCAGAAAATAAGAGAGAACACTTCATAACTAAATGCCATGGGTTTCAGGGTTAAGGTTGAAGGTCACTGTAACCTACATATTGACATATGAATCTCTTGTTAGGACAGCAACATGGTCATTCATCCTTGTAAGACGGTTATAATAAAGATCCTTGTATGAAATTAGAACCTCCAGTAGAAACACATCCTTAAGGAATCCATGTGTATGATACGAGGCACGTCTGCCTTCACATGGACAACCGGTGGGAGAAATCCAATTTTCTACAAGGATCCGCCCCGAGACAGCTTTAGGATTCTATTATAACACCTGTAAGTTGTGAAACTCCTTGAAGTATTGAGGGGCCTGGATAAGTAACTGGCAGAAGTAAAACTGAAACTCTTATAATAGCCATGCTGTCAACATAGACCTCCCAGGAATCTTGAAAATAAAGCCATGCTGCAGATGAAGTCATAGTCCAAATTCACACAACTCTGGAGGAATCACCCAGCCCAACGAGAGTCAAATCCCACAATAAACAGCATCTCTAAAATTCAAAGTGTTAAAATCAGTAAAGGAGTCCATTATAAATGTGTTTCGAATCTTTAGATATCAAAGAAGAAATCAGAACATAAGAAATTAATAGGATAGTAGGAAACCAAGCTGACTTTGGAGGGAAATGCCAAACAAGTAACCAGAAAAAAAAAGAGCATATTATAAGGGGGACAGTCTAGAAATAAAAACACAATTACAATTTGAAATCTGGTAGGATGGTGTAAGCAGTGGATCCTATTAAGCTAGAGAGAAGATTGCTTTGGAAAACATGAAACAATTATCTAGGATGCAGCAGAGAGATACAAATATAGAAAATATAAAAAGGAGATAGAGACTTCAAGAGTGGGAAGAGGGAGAACGGATTTTTAAAAAAGTATTCGAAAGGATTATGATTGAGAATTTTCTAAGACAGATGAAACCTGCCATGTTCAAGGAACTCTATAGATTCTAAGCAGGTCAGAAAAATAAAATTCACGTCTCCTACTTTGTACTGAAGCTGCAGACCCGAGTGACAAAGGAAAGACCTTGGGGTGTATCGCCATCGGCCCCCCTGTGAAGGTGCATGTTAAAGGGGCTGTAGAAGGGAGATTCAAGGAGAGTGGACTTGGACTAGATCTCTGGATAGATGTAGTTTTTCTAATACAGAATTGCTTGGATGAATTAGTTGTCCAAGAGTATCAGATTGCTGGGTTTTTTAAATGCAGGGTTGTAATGAAGAACTAAAGTTTCCAATTTTGGCTGGTGTTATGCCTCAGTGTACAACTGCTGGAAACGTCATGGCCAGTGATGCATTAATGCACTGACTAATTTTACAAGTGATTGTTTTGTTTCTATTTGTTGTAGTTTAAAGCCTGTACACCTAACAATGCGCACGTTTTACGTTTTGCACTATGATTTTTCTCTCTGGGTTCAGTTTTTGTTAGACTATAAACTGCCAGATACATTGAGAAAAGCGTACAGTACTTGCTCACCTTTCCGCTCAGATGGCCATCTGAATGTGTCACTCTGGGTAAGTGGGAAAAGGGTAACAGTCACGTGGAGCTTTGGGGCAGACAGAGTCTGGTCCTGCCATTTACCAGGTGAGTGATTTCAGCAAGTAACTCTGCCTCATCTGTTGTAAATGTCAACATTAACATCTACTTTACTTAAAGTTGGTTGAACAGACTAAAGAAATAAATGTCTTTCACTAATTTTGACTCTAGAAGGCAGTCAAATTGCTTGCAGTCTTTTTTTTGGGTGTGTGTGCTGGGGATCGATCTCAGGGCCTTGTGCTTTGCTAGGCAAGCACTCTAACCGCTGAGCTAAATCCCCATCCACTTTCAGTCTTTTTAAAAGTACTATTCCATTTCTTGGCAGAAAGCTCTTGTTCATATGGTTCCCTCTGTGTAGATCAAACCCTGCCCCTGCTCCTTCCCTTCATCTGACCTAACATTTAAACATCTGACTTGTGTATGGCCGACTCCAGGTTGCTTTCCCACACTCTTCGGGTCCAAAGAATCTGTTTCTCATCGTCATAAACCACCAAAATTGCAACTCTTTCCCATTTATCATAACATCACCTCATAGAGGAAGCTTTTGAATCAGCACAATTTTAAATGACTTGCCAAAGATTATAAAGCCATTTAGTGAACTAAATCAGATACACAAGCTTAAATATTCCATGGTGTTTCTTACATGAGAAACCCAAATTATAAATAAAGAGCAAAATAAGAGACCAATAATAGGGGGACTGGCGATTTTGCACAGTGGTTAGAGTGCCTGCCTAGCAAGTACAAGGCCCTGAGTTCAATCCCCGGCACCAAAAACAACAGCAACAACAGCAACAACAACAACAACAACAACAAAGAGATAGATAATAGGAAGTAGGGATGGATTTCTCTCACAGGGAAAGGAGATCAAGAGAGGGAGCGATGGGGAGGGAGGGGAAGGGTAAGAGACAATAAAATGAATTGGGATGTGTTATGTGCATGTACCAACTCCACACAAGGAATGCAAACATTATGTACTGCAAATATAGACTAATAAAAATTTTAAAAAAGGAAGGAGATCAAGAGATAAGTAGAGGAGAGAGGGAGTAAAGGGAAATGGGATAAAAAAGGAATTAAGATGTGTTATGTACATGTACAAACTTCCCCCAATAAACATTGTATACTACACACATATACTAATAAACTAAATAAACTAAAAAAACTACAGTAAAAAAATAGTGGCAGAGCCAAGGCAAGAAGCCAGGAATTCTGATCTTTATCCCCAGATACCACCCTTATCTCCTCTTCAGTGTGCAGGACCAGCCCGCTCTGGTTACACACAGCTCTGTTGGGTGCTGAGACCCAAAACCTGCAGAAAGAGGTCCTGCATGTCGAGGTCAAGTATGTTTGCCTCCCTATGGGCCTAGAATTAACTCCTCAGGCTGAGGAAACATGCTGTGTCCCACTCCTGGCCCGCCCTGTCGGCCTCTTTTCCCAGACCATCGCTCTGATCCTTGTCCACACTGATGTCTGGTTCCTCTGGTTTCCTTCTAGTGCCAACAGAAAAATGGTAGTGCTTTGACTCAGCCAAATCTCCTTCCAGAACTGGCTTTCACATGTGGATTTTTCCTTCCCTTGAGCCTCATTCATCATCGCTGACTTAATGCATTGCCTCATCCACACCCCCACCTCTAACCTATGTCCAGATACATAACTGCCCATGAAGGAGAGGTGTGTTCATCAGGTTCCCCAAACCTCAGCTTTCCATGTTCCCCCAGCTGCCGGAGCCGAGCCCCAGGGCTCATCGCACACTGACCTCTCCCTCTGGTCCGCATCAAGGCAGCTGCAAAGTCCTCCCCTTCGCACCCCCTGGTCAACTCTCATCTAGAGTCTCTGTTCTCCTCCACCTGCCTCAGCCCTGCTTTCTCCCACTGTCATAGTAAATGATCACCTGAGTAGTCCCTGAATGCAGCCGGCCTGTTCATCAGTCTTGCTCTGCAGCAGGATTGTGCTAAAAAGCAAACCTCACCAGGTCACTCTCCTTCATGAGATTCCCTCACGGGCCGCTCCGATCAGAGTGTTCGGGTCCCTCCAGTCATGTGCTGAAGCCTGATCACGGAGGCGATGATGTCGGCAGCTAAGGCCTTGGTGGGGGATTCAATTGTGCCGGCCACGTCTTCGTGGATGGGATCAATGCTCCTCTAAAAGAGGTGCAGAGGGATGCACTGCTCCATCCACCATGTGGGGACACGGTGAGGAGCCGCCAGCTGTGAAGCAGGGAGCAGGCCCTCACCAGACACTGAGTCTGCCATCCTTCACCTCGGACTCAATGGCCTCCAAAGCTGTGAGAAATGAATTCCTGCTGCTTATGAGCTACATAGTTCTTTACAGCAGGTTGGATGAACTGAGATGCAGGGCAGTCATTAAGGAAGATGTTCATTGGATCCTTTATGAAAATCATCTGTTGGTCCTAAGATTTGCCTCAAAACACACTGGATAGGTCCACCTTAACAGAGACTTCCTGAAGCCATTCTAACTAGGACAAGCCCCAGGCCACCTTGTCAAAAAAGATCTGTGGTCCGGTCATATCATTTTACTCAATTTGTTGTTTCTTACCGATGGGCCAAGGTTTTCACAAATAGGCACCTGTATTATGTTTATTGAGAAAAAACATATCTTCATGTTAAAAATTAACGGGACATGCTGCCACATGCCTATAATCTCAGCACTCAGGAAGCTGAGGCAGGAAGCTCTCCATGAGTTTGAGGTCCCCCTGGGTCGCATAGTGAGTTCAAGGCCAGCTTGAACTACATATGCAGACCCTGTCTCAAAAAACAAAAAACCTATTCAAACAGTGTAAGGGGCTTTACAGGTAAAGAAAAGAAAAGTTTCTTCTTACCCCCAAACTCTCAATTGTCTGGTTTCTATCCCTAAGAATAATGACTTTCTTTACTTTTGGTGGATTATATTCCCAGAGATGGTGTACATATGCACAGGCGTGTTTCACGGCACATGTCAGAGCATTGTTTCATTTTAGCACATTTACGATAGCACATTTATGATTTATGATTTATTTTCCAGGATAGGAGGCCGGGACAGAATGTTTTATTATGGATATGCGCCAGTGCCTTCTTTGTTCTGGTGGACTCTTGCATGTTACTAAGCTTTTATATTCTACTGCTTTAATTAATATTTAACTATTCACTTATTTACATATGTGTGTGCAAGTCCATCTGTAGACTAAATTCACAGAACAGGAGTTTTGGGGTCAGAATATGTGAATTTCACATTTTGGTAAACTTTGCCAAACATTTCCAAAGACTCTGCACTAGCTCAACGTCCCCTGTCAGTCTACAAATGCCTGCTTCCCAGCACTCTTGTGGTGGGACCTCCTGGTGAACATTCTGGCCTTTGCCACGCTGGGGACTGACTAGTCTTCATTGTTTGAATCTGTGTTCTCTAACCGCGAGTGAGGTTTGGCTTTTTTCTCTCTCTGCAGTTGAGTTAAGTGGTTATGTAATCATAACATCTGCACCCCATAACAATTTTACATGTTTGTTATGCCTTTGTAACTTGTTTGTGTCTTACTTTTCTCACATAAAATTGGCAGCATCCCAGAACGACATCATGATAAGCAACTACGAGCTTTCTTAAGATCTTCTCCATCCCTATAAAGAGACTCTTTAATGTTTTGCCATTAGGCACGATGTTGGTTTTGGCTGAAGACTTTCAATACAAGATTAAGATTTATGCATACAGGAAAGTAGTGCTCTGCTTCTAAATAGAGGTAAATACCTCCATTCTGCTCGGAGCACTTATTTCATTTAGTGACAATAATCAGGCACGTTCAACACAGCTCTTTTCCTGCCTCTTAGGAGCCAGCTGCTGATAGAAAGCACCCTCCTCTCCACCTTCACTCTCACCTAGGTGTCCCTTCCAGCTCTCACCCTCTATGAGGACCAGACCTTCTGTCCAGCACACTTGGTGGCTTGCTGGGCACCCCCATTTAGCTGCAACTCTCAGTGTACTGGCCCATTTGTTCAATTTTCTCACCAAACTGTATCTTCTGCAGCGTTTGTGCCACTTAATATTAATTGTGAACTGGGCTGGGTGACGAGATGGCTCTGGAGGTGCCTGGATCATGCTCACTGATGCTTGTAGTCTGAGCATTGAGCACCTGTCAGGAGGTGGCCATTGGAGGAGTATCAGTGGGGATGTGTCTTTGGAGGAAATAACTCCCCCCAGCACTCTTCCCTTGTGCTCCTCTTCCTGGCTGCTTTAAAGTGAGCAGCCTTATTCGACTAGCCCTTTTGCCATCCTGTGTCTGCCTTGGAGCCAGCCAACCATGAACTAAACCCTGCAAAACCACAAGCCAAACAAACCTCTCTCCCTTCAAGCTGTGGGTGTTGGGTATCTGGTGCCAGCAACCAAAAGGGGACCAGCACTCTGTTTCTTAAAAGTAGTATGTATTATTGTCCATATCTCATTCTTTTGATTCTTTAATTGCTCCAAATGATTCATTATACCCTCTCAGACACTCCTAACAGTAGATGTCCCATCATATTTTTATTAAGAGTTCTAAAATCTCAAAGGGAAGTTGGATCTTATTAAATACATCTGCATCTTTGATTAGAAAGAATGAATAATACAGCCATAAAAACAGTGGTAGTGTTTACAACCCCCATTATCCTATGATTTTGTTCGTTTTGGTACTAGGGATTATTGTAGGATTTTGAATATGATTCCTTAAAGTTATCGCTTTTAGACCTTATCAGTTAAAACTACCAATCAGGGACATTATTGAGGATGCGGCTTCAACACAGGCTTTCCATTGCCACTAAACACAGTACCAGAAAGTGTCTTATGAAAGCAGTCAATATCTCGTGGCTCCCCTTATATAAAAGTCATAAAGGGCCATTTCCAAAATGTGTAGCAGCCTCATAGGGAATGAAGCATCCAGCAATCACATGCACAAGACTGCAGAATTCCCAAGATTGATATCTGATGAAAGAGTAGATGAAGATAAAGAACTTCATTTCCTTATGTGTGCCGAGTATAACACCATGGATCTCGCCTTTAAGAAATAAAATAAAAATTAAATAGATAATTTTAATGAATTCAAATGCAGCACCATGTAACAAAGGCCATAAAGTAGGAACGGGAAGACATGGCTTTAAAGTGTTTCATGGATGCAAATGTCCCAGAGATGAGGTATTTAAGAGCGTAGGTCTTAGGAACAGGTGACCTGGGTGAGAATCTCAGCTGGAGAGCACAGTGGCAGCGTGACCCTGGGAGGCTGACTTACATCCTTGAAGCCTCAGTTTCCTCCTCTGTAAAATGAGAAGAAAAATAGCACCCCCAGCACCACTACCAAGACTGCTCCGTATGTGGGATATACACGGGTGCCAAACACATAGTAGGTTTTTAGCAAATGATGGTAATGGGTTTCTACAGCAATATTATTTTTCATCACCACCATTTTACTCTTTCATTTGTCATTCATTTTTCCTGTACCTCTCGGGCTCCTGTCAGTCTCTCTGGCTTCCCCACTTCAGCACTGATTAGCAGGAATGGCTGTGTTGGAGGGCAACCTGCTGCTCCCCTCCCAGGAGAGCCACAGTAAACCTGCTGAGTGAGTACAGCTCATCTTAGTGGTTTTTTATGTGATATATAGGTTCTTGGTTTTGTTTTTACTTTTTGTACATTCTGTGTATTTTAGAACTCTGTAAAACAGGAACTTTTTGGGATTCAAAAAAAGGATGCCCACTCCCACGCTCCAGCCCCCTCAAAATACATACTTTAAATTAGAATTATTAGAAAATAGGCTTCTTAATGAATGGATCACTTAAATCAATGAGGATAATGAGCCTGTGTTTAAAAGAACTTTTCAATCTGGAAATGTTTTAAAGTAGATCATGATTTATTTTCAGCTTTGTTGTCCTTTCTTGGCTGACAGCAATTGGCCATGCTTTATTTTATTGCAGAATATTAGTTATTTGTGGGTATGATGGCTAGATCTTCGAATAGCCATCTTCTCCAAACACCTCTACAAAAATACCTTGGACCATTCCGTTCCCTGATGAGGGTGGGTGGATACAGTCTCCACCTAACTTCTGTGGACTTGTCTCATAAATTCTTCTTACTCCCCAGCTTTTCTTCATTGGTTCTACCCCCCATAGCTTCTTCCTGCTGGAAGGAAAGATCTAACAGGAGACTTCTTTTTTTGATGAAACTTAGAGATAATTTGTACCATTATAACTGTGCTAAATGTATACACATAAAAAATAGACTGGAAGAAGAGACCACAAAATAATGGCAGTATTCATGTTAATAACAAGACACCTATTATCCTGTATTCATCTATTTTTCAAAGTATACTGAGATGTGATTACAACAGTGTGTGATATATTTTGTATACAAGTACATATGAAGAGTTTTTATACAAAATACAAAGTATTTATGTATGTATTTGTGCTTTTAATCCAGTGTTTACTGAATATAGCTACCTATACAAACACACATGTGCATATATATATCACACACATGTCTGTGTTTAAAGTTTGAACTCGCCTTTATTATTCGCAGCAGATGACATTCCCATAATATAAATGGTCTCTGATGTACGACAGTTCGCCTTAAGATTTTTCAACTTTATGAAAACAGTAAGTATGCATCATAAACAGCTTTGAATTTTGGTCTTTTCCTGGGCCAGTGATTTGTGGAACAAGATCTTGTGAGGTCGCATAGCAGCAGCAAACCGCGGCCTGGCCATGTTCCGCCAGGCACAGCCGCAGGCTGTGTGCTCTGCAGGGCAGTTGTGTTAAAAGCTCTTTAACTTCAGATGGTATTATTGGGACAGAACTCATAGTACATCGAAGAGCGTATGTATTTCGACTGATTTTAAAATACCTGCTGCGTGGTGAGTGACATCTGCAAAGCAGAGGGACGGGAGCTGTCCCACTTTTCCCCCCAAAGCAAGAACGTGGCAGCCATTGTGGGCAAAAGTGCCTTTGTCAGAGCTTTGGGCCCAAGGAGGAGGGTATGAGGTGTAGAACCCAAGACCAAGGAGATCCACACCGCGTGTGATGCTGCCCAGTGGCAGTGCAGGCCACAGACCTAACGTTGCCTTGTCTGCTCATGGAACTGGCTGCTGCCTCATTTGCTTTTGGAGCTGCTGCTAGAACCCTCAAGGGACCCATAGGAGTCACACTGACTCTAGCAGGTGACAGGCCCGCCAAGCTCGGCGCTGGCTGTGGACCTCCAGATGCTCCTGTGACTCAGCATGGGCTCTCTCAGCTGTGGACTGAGCCCATTAGGCCTGCTCAGCGAGTCCGGGGGGCCGGTCTGGACCTCCGGAAGCTGTCCGCTGTCCTCAGCTCTCGAGGGCTCTCTGACTCAGCTCCAGTCCTCTCAGCGGCATTGATGGAGGCCCTGCCTTTCCAGGCATCCAGCAGGAGGCAAACCAAGCCCTGGTCCCGGAGCAGATGTGAGCCTCGGGTTGGGCTGTGGACCCTGGAGTAATACTTTCCCTCGGTTACAACTCTTCTCCCTGCAGGCTGGGGCCAGTCCCGCCTGCCACAGACTGGCCTGGTGATCCTGCAGAGGCCCTCCCGAGAACCTGGAGGAAGCTGCGCTTGTCCTCACGCTGGTAATGGGTCTGCTACCTGCAGACCAAACGGTCAATGGATCTGATACACATTTTCCCGAAGAACACGTATAAGTCGCCAACAGGTATACCAAAGGTGCCCAATGTCACTGATCATCCTGGAAGCAATTAAAACTACAATGGGATATCATCTCACACCTGTTACAATGGCTATCAAAAATACGAAAATTAGCCGGCTGACAAGGATGTGAAGGGAAGAGAACACTGTATACTGCTGGAGGGCGTGTAAATTGGTACAGCCTTATGGAAACAGCCCAGAGGGTCCTCAAACAATTAAAATTAGAATTACTGCATGACACTGCAGTGCTGTCTTGGGGTGTGAAGAAATGAAATATGTATCGCAGAAAATCAGTATCTCATTCTCGTTGCAGTGTTGTTCACAATAGCGAGATACGGAGAGAGCTAGATGCCTGTCAATGAATGATCAAAGAATGCAGGGTGTTTATTCGTGTGGTGAAGTGTTCTTCAGCTGCAAAAAGAAGGAAGTCCCACCATTTGTGACAGCAAGGAAGAACCCACAGGACACTATGCTAAGTGAAAAAAGCCAGACACAGAAAGATGTGGAGTGGTCTCATGTGTGTAATCTGAGAGAGTCAGACTTGTAAAATCAGTAAAATGTTGGTTCCCAGAGACTGGGGGTGAAGGATGGGGACAGGGACATGAATGAGTTCTGGAAATCCACCATGCAGCATAGTGACTATAGTTCATAATTTTGTCTTATTTCCTTGAAATATTCTAAGAAAGTCATTCTTCAATGACCATCCCTCCCACCCCACACATACTCACAAGGGGAAACTATGGTAGTGATGGATTCATTGATTAATCTGTGCAGTCACTCCATGATACCCATATTCAAATCATCCCATTATACCCTGGAATATATACAATTTTTGCTAAGGTATTTTTGTAGAGGTGTTTGGTGAAGATGGGTGTTAGAAGATCTAGCCATCATACCCACAAATAACTAATATCCTGCTATAAAATAAAGCATGGCCAATCGCTGTCAGCCAAGAAAGGACTGCAAAGAATACTGATCAAATAAAAGTGCTTTTGGCTTCTTTCTCTATATCCCTCTACTTCTGTTCTGACCCTAGAAAATACAGAAGCAGTACACTGAATAGGGGAGGAAGAGAAAAAGAAATGCAAAGTAGAGAAAGAGAGTCTTGGTGATTTCATCCAGCATCATAAATTTAAACATCATCTGAGTATAATTGCACCTTTGAGCTTTCTGCTGAATTCTAGACTTGAGTATCTACCTTCTTACTGCCATCTCTACAAGTGTATAATAGCCATAGCAAAGTAAACACGTCTACAATAGCACTCCTGATCAGCCTGCAACAATCTCATCTATCCGCAGCTCTCCCTATCACAGTGGATTGCCACCCCATCCTTCTCATTGTTCAGGACAAAAATCTTGGGTTTTTTTCTGGGCTTTTCGTCAGTCAATATGCAATGCTACCCTCAGTCTGCACACAGTGGCTTGTGCATAAGTAGCACTTTACAAATAGTCGTTGAACGGATACATAAACAATAATGAGCTGCTATTCTTTAAATCTAGAAGCCATGAAATTCCTGTGTATCAACTATAGTAGGGAATGTGTTTTCCTAGACTAAGGTAGATGATACTTGAGCATCTCTCATTAACCACCTAGCTTTTTCTGTTAGAGTGTATGGATATGTCTGATGGGAACCAAGCGGGCAACACAGAGTTACACCAAGATACACCTACTCTGTGGTGTTATCACCCTACGGAGGCAAACAACTAGCTCCCAGAGAGAAGAATAATCTTACATATTACAATGATCTGTGGCCTCCCAGAGCGCATAGTACATGAACAGATACACGGTGTACTTGTGGTTTTGAGGATGCACGGAGGGTGTGGGAGTTGATTAGGAAAAACATACTTGAGAAGACGTCTTCAAGGAGGTGTATGTGATAACTTGTAAAACATTGGGAAATACTGCATTAAAACATGCAGAATCAATACTCAGTATCTAGCTCTCCAACAAGCGACATGCATTTTTCAAATCCACACTTTGCACAGCTTGGGGGACATTCCCGAGTGGCCCTTGGAGGCCCAGACAGGTTCATTAGGGAAGAGAGTAAGTGGCTTCCCTTTCACAGCTCCGGTAAAAGATTGTTTGCTCTTTATGAAATATATAAAGGCAAAAAAGAAAACCACCACCAAAAACCCCTTGGCTGATATATTGACAAAAAGACAAGTGCAACATTTCAACAATGAAGTGTCTTCTTTCGGGTTTATCTTTTTTTTGACTCACAGTCCCGGCAACAGCTCAGTAAGGCGTGTCGGCCTAGTGAACTGGCGGTCCTTGTTTTGCATGATTCTGGATCCAGTGTGCACAAACTTCAGTTAGTATAGTTTACCCAGGAGCGTCACAATCTGTGATCACCTCAAGTGTGCCAGGGATCGGTCCCTGCACGTCTGGTATTTGTTCAGCACACACAGACAATGGTCAGGAAAGTCCAAGGGCTTCCCTGGGTAAAATACCCTGTGATAGACCCACACGGTATCTACAAAAAAAGAAAAGAAAAGAAAAGAGACCACCGAATGTGACAACTGGTTAATCATGAAGAAAATGCAGCAAATAAATGAAAAGTGAAAAATCTGGGCACGAAAGTTAAATCAAGTAAGTGGAGTTGGGGAAGCGGTGCCTGACCGCAGGCTGTCAATCCTGCCGCCCTGAGGCGGACTGCGGCTGTGCAGCGGGGTGGGGGTGGGGGTGGGCGGACACGAGAGGACGACTTCGTGGTCACAAACGTGCACTGGCCAGGAACGTGCCCGTGATGAGACTGGAAGAACGAGGGTGCCCCAGGGACAGGGACTCCAGGAAAAAAATTACATTAATATCAGAGATATTTCATGAGAATGGAAGTGCAAAGAACAAAACGCTAAATGCTGATTCTAATTTAGAAATGAATCTAGCCACCACCTAGAAGAGACGTTCAGCTCATAGCATGCGTTAGGAGAAGGCCAGTACTACCAAATTACACCGGCTAAGGTTTCTTTTGTAAAGAATAGAACACTTTTGAAATTTATAATATTTAAGAGAAATGTATAAAATAAATTTTAGTTTTGCTGTCGTTCCCTGTACACTTATAACTGAGATGAAGACGTATTTTTATGTTTTAACAAAAATGTTAAGGTCGTGGGAAATGCGTAGTTTTCCCGGTGATCATTAAGTTTGCTTTGCAGGCTGAGCACGCACAGTCACTCTGGTGGCCACACACACTCCTTTGCCGAGTGAAGACGGAGCAGCCCACACCAAAGGGAATGTCAGAGCGACCGTCCAGAGTGTTGCCTGCGTCAGACACCGGGAGCAAGAACATTCACTGCTTCTTACAAATGGAGAGCTGGAAACTCTAAATATAAATTAATATTAAAGTTAACAGGTAACACTTATTGAGCACATGCTGCATTCCAGACATCTTTTAAAGCACTTTTTAAAAAAGCGACTTAATTTTGCAGCAATCTTACCAGGTAGGTACAATTATTATGCCCACAAATAAGAACACAATCAGATGCTGAGATTTAATAATTTTGATACACATAATGAACAAAGTGATGTTTTATTTATGTTTAACCAGTTTCCAGGGGAAAATTCTGGCAAGCAGGTAGAAAATAGAGCACCTCACTTTCTAGCTCCAGACCAACCTGAAGCCTATTAGTGAATGCAAATTCCATTCAATATAAATTAAGGGCTAGTTGTATTCCTTCATCTGTTAGTACCTTAGTTCAACAGATAAATGCTGAGGGCTGATCATGTGCTTAGATTTTTTTCTAGAAACAGTAAAGTTCATCCTCATGAAGTTAGACAAAAATAAGTAAATATACTATGCAATATCAGGTTATATGTTGATATTTCCAGCATAATAGTGGAAAAGTAAATGAAGAAGAAAAATAAGTGGTCAAGAACTTGTTAGAATATTGTAGAGAGGGGACAGACTCTGCACCGGAAGTGTCTCTGCATAGTAAACAATCCCCAGAAGGCAAAGGAGAAGTGGTCTCTGTTTTGTCCGTGCCCTCCCTATTGAGGCGTTGCAATGGGGAGCATGCTGGGGCTAAACTCCATGGCAAGCTGGATCCCACATCTGTGTGGCAGCACCCTCTGTCTGCTGTGCCGATGCTGTTCCAGGGGTGACGACTCCACAGTGACCAGGTTGATCTACGTAGTCCTCTTGCTTGTTGGAATGTGTGTAGCTTGTGTCATGTTGATACCAGGAATGGAAGAACAGCTGAACAAGATTCTTGAGTTTTGTGAGAATGAGAAAGGTTCCCTGTCATGTGCTGATTGGCTGCAAAGCCGTGTATCACCTGTGCTTTGGCCTGGCCAAGTTCCACCTTCTCCTCTCCCTGCTCATGATCAAGCTGAAGAGCAGCAGTGACCCTAGAGCTGCTGTGCACACTGGATTTTGGTTCTTTAAATTTGCTGCAGCAATTGCAGTTATTGTTGGAGCATTGTTCATTCCGGCAGGAACATTTACAACAGCGTGGTTCTGCATGGGCACGGCAGGTGCATTCTGCTTCATCCTCACGCAGCTGGTCCTGCTTATTGACTTTGCCCATTCATGGAATGAGTCCTGGGTGGAGAAGATGGAGGAATGGAACTCAAGATGCTGGTATGCAGCCTTGTTATCAGCCACAGCTCTGAATTATCTGCTGTCTTTAGTTGCCATCATCTTGTTCTTTATCTACTACACTCATCCAGCCAGTTGCTGAGAAAACAAGGCGTTAATCAGTGTCAGCACACTTCTCTGTATTGGTGCTTCTGTGATGTCTACACTGCCCAGAATCCAAGAGTCACTGCCAAGATCTGCTTTGTCTTCAGTAATAATAGTTTACACAATGTGTTTGACATAGTCTGTGTTGACCAGTGAACCAGAAATGAATTGTAACCCAAGTCTTCTGAGCGTAACTGGCTTCAGCACCGCGAGGTCTGGCCCAAAAGAAGGGTGGTGTGTCCAGTGGTGGCGTGCTCACGGGATTATAGGACTCATCCCCTTTCAGTTGTGCGTCTTTTATTCAAGCATCTGTACCTCGAACAACAGTAGGGTGAATAAGCTGACTCTGATAAGTGATGAGTCAATGCTAGTAGAAGACGGAGCCAGGAGTGACGGGTCCCTGGAGGATGGTGACGGTGCTCCCCATGCTGTGGATAACAAGCGGGATGGTGACCTGTACAGTTACTCGTTCTTCTACTTTATGCTCTTCCTGGCTTCACTTTACCTCATGATGACCCTGAGCAACTGGTACAGGTATGAGCCTTCATGTGAAATGCAGAGTCAGTGGACAGTCGTGTGGGTGAAAAATCTCCTCCAGCTGGTTCAGCGTTGTGCTGTATGTTTGGACGCCGGTGGCACCACTTGTTCTGGCAAATCGCGACTTTGACTGATGGGGCTCTCTGGCTTGAAAGTTCCACTGTCGTCATTGCTCATTGGAAATTAGCAGTATTCCAACTTTTGTAAAGTTGTGTATGTGTGTGCGTCCTGTGTGACTTCTCCAGTGTTGTTCTGGAGCGAGTTAGATTTTACTGCCTGCCAGATCACTCACTGTTTTCTTGCTAAGTGCATTAAGTATGTGAAATAAACAGATGAAGAGTTTTATGAGCATGGGGATGGTGGTGAGTTAGGAGAAATGGACACTGGTGGGCTTAGCCTCTGCTCTGTACTTGTGAAATTAGAAGTACATATGAATTAGAAGTCAATTAGCAGTAAAAATAAAACTGTGACAGTTTGATTTTAAATTTCTTAAGATTATAAACTGTCTTAGAAAGCATAAATATACAGCTGCCTTTTGAAATATGTGATGTGCTGCCTTATGGAAGATGCACGGAACACAGCATGGTTTTGCTAAAATGCTATCAACAGGTCACTTAGATGTGATTTTCTGGGAAATGCAAGTTAGTATGTAGGTTTTGTCAGGACTTTCCCCTGAATATGAAAGTAAGGCGCTTACATAGCTAGCATGTGCTCAGTGGACAACAGTGTAGTGGATGGAGGCACAGAACCTCCAAAGAAAGTCAGATTATTGGTAGTGATATTAGATTGAATATCCAATGAGATTGTGATCTTCCTTGGGTAGATACAATGACTTTCACCAACCAAATGAACTTCTGATTTGGTCATTATAAACCCATGCAGCATGTGTAGGTGTAATGGAGGTATTAGGAAGTCTGAAGAATTTAGACAAGGTTTTTAAAAGGGTAATCACAGGCTAAAAAAGAAGTTGTTAAAACTTACTTTGAAAGTTTCGAAAGTCAAAAGGTGGCAAACTTTTGACATGACAGGAAAAATTATAAACACTAGGCTTTAGTAGGTGCTTAAGTAAAATGTAGTGCAGTTCTTTCATTTAAAAATGAAGAACCTAAAGCACAGATTTAAGTGGTTCGGTAGTGGCAGAGTTAGAAAATTCTAAGTCTACCAAAACTAGCTGGCATTAATCTCTAACATTAAGAAGTAATTTTGATTCAAAATGACATACATAATTGATTTTTCACCCCATTAGGAGTGGATACTTCCTGTGACCTGTCTTGCTTTTGTTCAGCCTGCCTTCTACCTGTAACTAGGGCTGGGAGAATGCCTGACTGGTGTAGAATAAACTGCTTTTAGAGTACTACACAGGTCAACAGATGTTTAAATGTTTTTATATTTACTGCTGTGTAATTGAAGTACATAGGTTACTACAGTCTTTCAACCTGGAAATCAAGCAGTATGAAAGTTAATTTAGATAGAAACTTAGTTATTTATATGTGTAATTAGTGTCTGATGAAGCCTTTAAAATTTACATTTGCTTCTTTAAAATTATTTATTACTATAAGTGGAATATAACAGTTCACTTTAATTCCCCAGCCTTACTCGGTGTATTGTGTTCTACAATTTTGAATGGCTGTGTTCTCGCTCTAAATAAATGAATTCAAAGTACAAAAAAAGGAGAATATTCCAGAAAGACATTTTGAGGATAAGATATTTAAGTAGAAACTCAAAGAAAACAAGAGAGCAAGTCAGGTGAATACTCGGCAGAAGAAGAATAAAGCAGAGAGAAGAACAAGCGCCTTGTTTCTGAAATGAGAATGTAAGTAGCAAGCTGTAGAAGAGTGAGAAAGCAAAGCTCAACATGGTTCAGTAATGAGAAGATCTAGAAGTAGACCTGAAGAAGTAGCAGGGACTAGATAGCGGAGGACTTTGTAGCCATGGAAAGAATTTCTTTGCTCTTACTGTGGTGGGACTCCATCTGGGGAATGGGAGTAGGAGAGTAGACTGTTTTGCTTAACTTTATTTAAAGCATCACTTTGGCTACACCGTAGAGAACAGTCAGGAGGGCAGCTAGCAAGAAAGGAGGCCAACAGATGGGTTTGGTGGCTGTGACAGTGGTGCGTGCCACACAGCAACAGTGGCTGGGATTCAGGAGACCTGTGGAAGGTGTGAGAGGTTTCCAACAAGTATGTATCCTAAAGACAGTGTCGAGAAGCTTTGCTAATGGATTTGATGCTCGGTGTAGAGAAAACAGTGAAGAATCGAGGTCAGCACCATAGTTTTCATCTTAGCAACTAAATGAATCATGGTGCTGTTTACTGAAAAAAGACTAGAGATAAACAGGTTTGTGTTGGAGCGTGGTCTAGACTTCTTTCTTGGACACATGATATTTGAGATGCCTGTTACACATCTAAGTGCGTGATACACCAAACGACTGCCCACACGATTCTGGCGCTCAGCAAAGGTGAGGGGGACTTTATCATCATTGGCTCTAGGTGGCAATTAAAGCCGTGGGACTGGGTAAGTTAGCCAGATCTTGATCAGAGACCAAGAAGAGGTCATGGGCTGGGCACACTGGAGCGATTAAGGATCAGAAAGTTCAAGATGGTCTAGAAAGAAAAAAAAAATCTTTGGGCTTTAGACTGTACTTGTATTTTAAATAAATAATAGCACTGGCTATACCACTAATGCACCTTATAATTGTTCAAATATTTAAGGGAAAATTCCACCATACTGCCTGGGAAAATCTTTCTTTAAGTTCTCAAAGGATATCGATTCATGAGAAGTATTTTTTGAAGACAGGAATTCTTTGGAATGATTCAGTATTTAACAGAATAAAAGAAACTATTACATGGCAAAAAAGATGAAAAGGTAAAATCTGTACTTGGAAATTTTTGACTTAACTATCCATCTAGTTTCATAATTTGGAAAAACTACAAATTCAGGCATTAAGGGAGACATCTAAAAAAAGAATAATCACTGTCAATAAATTGCTACCAAAATATATACCTATGTGACACACACACACGCTTACAAATTCTCAGGTTCTGCAAGATCATGGTCTTATTCTTCACCACAAATTAAATATATGAACCTGATATGCTGCTTATTGCCTTTCTCAAAATTAATTTGTGCTTCAAATCACTGCCAGCAAAAGAGCCTGTTAAATCTTAAAGTTTCAGGTTAATCTTCTGCTGTGCTGACCATCACATGTGGCTGAACAAAATTAAAGTCAAATTTGAGGGAATTAGCAAATGTCCTTAGGTACAAATAGCCTTACATGTACAGTTTTTCACCTGAATTTCTGATTTTCTTTAAATCTTAAATAGTTCTTTATATTTTTCCGGTTGTCAATTTCTAAAAGAGTTCCAGAAGTAGTAAATAAAACATGTTCAATTGCTTTCTGTGGGCATGTAGCTCAGAATAACCTACGCTGCAATTATTGGCACCCAGAAGTAGTAGTCCTGGCTCTAGTTGGGAAAAATTTTTCCAGAGTTTTCAAAGCTTTGCTGTTGCTCCCACGAGGCATTTTCGGATTGTCTTATGCATAAGTGACCTTCTTCCTTTGGCAAGATCATCTCTCTGATCCTCTCTGACCTCTGAGTCTCGTCAGGAGTGACTCCTTAGACTGTCCCTGGCAGGTAGCATAACTTAGTTTCTGAAGCGTCTAATGTAGTTCACAATTTGCACAAAATAGACACGGACGATTTACTGAATTAAAAATATTTCAAAGACCTATTGCTTGAGAAACCAAATATTAAGCAAAATATCATTTGGTTATTTCCCACATTTCCCAATTGCAATGAGGAGTATTCTTGAGCAATAAAAAAGTTCCCAGGCCTTTTCCCCTCACATCCACTTAAAGATTGAGTTTACATAAGGAAACATGAGCATCCCTGGCTTGTTCTTCTAATAAGGCCCAGCTGCTGAGACGGTCGATCACCAACCCTATAACTCGTGATAGTAAACATATTTCATCAGCCCACTTCATCAGAACTCATTAAGCAGCCTCAGTTCACAGGGTGACAAGGAATTTGGCTCCTAAGGAGTGTAATTCTATACAGATGTGGTCAAGTGAAACACAAAATCCCAAATCAGCTGTCAATACGTAAAATGGCATGGGGAAGGAAGGAAGTAAGTTCTATAGCATGTGCAATGTGTGTTGCCTTAATTGCTTGGATATTTCAGGCAAAAATTATTGTTGGCTAGAAAATAATCTGGACGTTTGGAATCATACACTCCAGCTGACAAATCCCCAATCTTGTTATTTCTTCGCTGTTTATTGAATCTAAAATACTGTGGGTTGTAAGATACCATCATTATTTTATGTACCATCAAGAAGGGGAAAATTAGCCAGTTATTTTATGTTCCTCATCAGTGGAAAGCCATATCCCAATGTGTAAGATGTAAAAATGTGGTAGAATATGCTTTTTAGAATAGCTAGGATATAGTACAGTATGTGTCTTCACATCTTTGAAGTGCTATTTCTACATTCAGTAATCAGATGGGTATACAAACAATTTCTTCATCGATGCCTGTTTCCTGTCATTCTTCATCAGTCTCAATATTGGCCCAGGGGAATCAGAATGTACTGCAACAGAACGAGCAGTAATAGGACAGTCGAGGTCTGGCACAGACCGCAGGGCAGCGGGCAGGTTGAGCTGCATGTTGTGTTATTTGGAATAAGCAAGTCTTTTACCTACAAACTGCTTCTGTTCCCTCACGCTGTACCTGCCTGTGGAGAAGCAGGTGTGTTTTCCGGAGAATTCATCCAATCTACCTGCCTCTGAGAAGGCTGACTTGTGGAGTCTGATGACCTTGCAGTAAGCAGCTTGATTTGCGTAACGTAATGTCTCCCCTTTCCCAGAGGCCGCTTGTCCACCTACATGGCAGATGGTCTGCGCGGGGGATAGCGAGGTTTTCAGCCCAGCTTGTGACTGGGTAGAGAAGTCTGCCTAACTCTGGGCTAAGTTCACCTGCTCATAGACACAACCATGGTGTCCAACGTCAGCTTCATTTTTACTAAGGGGGGCATTTTGGTGTTTCATCTAATTTTGTGTCTTCTTTTCTCAGTAGGATCAAGACTCAAGGAGTGAAGAGTGCCATTTGTGGGCTCCCTAAAAGAACAAGCAGTACATTGTCCCAGGCCTCGGTCTAGAACACAAAACTGGTGTAAAAGTGTCCTGTTCAAGAAGGCCTGGGAGTCCTGTTCATCATACTGCCACCCTCTCTCACCCTGTTTGATACAGTACTGAATACAGCCCCAGCCTGCTCCTCTGTGTGTCTCTAATGTGCCGAGGGGACCCCTCCTCTGTTCTCTCTCTTCACTGTCACCCAGCTTCTTTCAGCTTTCTCTCATTGGAAATGCTGTCTGAAGCTTTATCTGCAGCCCATGACGGACCTGGCTGCCTTCCCTTTGCCACCGGCCATGAAGAAAACCCATGTAGGCACGATCCAAGTGACCAGAGAACACACATCTGTATTCCATAGGGACACCAAGGACATGATCTGAAGACCCACAGTGACCACGGTTGACTCACTGAGAGCCACTGAATAGGAGCACAGGGGACTTTGTCGATGGAACCACAATACATTTAGCTTGGTCACATTGTCAGAGATGAGCAAACGAGGACCAAAAGCAGCTGGGCAGAGACTTCAGGAAGAGGACCCACGTGAGCTGGAGCAGACACTGGCCGGGAGGAACCTGCCCCGCTCTGTGCTCACCCTATTTATTCCCCTGTGTATGCTCCGATCGGAGAAAACACTACACTTTCTTCAGAAAACTTCAGCCAGAATGCTCGTTTCCATTTTCTCCCCAGAGCAAAACATGCCTGTATAGTCCAGAGACCATTCTGTTACTTACAAAATAAAATAATAAATCTGTATTATTTTATTTTGTCGGGGAACGAGTTATTTCCTGGGCCAACCACTATCTGGCAAGCCCCAGCGCACCGCTCTGTGCGTGTAACCTGGTCATAGCTACGCTCTGTGACCATGGCTTTGTGCTCTGGTGCTCCTCTGACCAGGTGGCACCCAGAAGTGACTTGCTAGTGAACTCTTGCTGCCACTGGTAGGTACTGCAGGACAGAAGCTGGTGGATAAATCTCCCCCTTGGCCCCCTGAGGGCCTGTAATTCCGAAAGGCATTTGTGCTGGGCACGCTCACTGTCTCTGCACCTGGGGGCTGTTGAGGTCCTGTCCCTGAAGACCGAAGGAGTATGGACTTCCTCAGGAAGACAGGATGCCATTTCAGGTGACTGACTTTGAACAAGGTGGAGAGAGATGAACAAATTTATACTAGGTCTAATCTGATTATCTTTGCGAGAGAAAGTGAGTGGCCTTAAAGGATGTTCGCATACCTCTCTAACATAAAGAGATATTATAATCACCAGTCAAAAAGAGAGGATGCAGTTAACCAAATGGGAAAGTCAGTGTGTAATGAATATAAATTTTATAACTCTAGCTGGAAGCTAACTACTTACAATGTGTCACCAATGTTACTGTAGAGATTTTGGAAGGTCCCACTGCCGCGTGCTAGATGGCCCTAACAAGCTGCAGGGGTACAACTGTTCAATACACGCAGCTCATTTTACAAACCCTCTTTTTCTTCAAATCCTGATGGCCCAGCCACCATATGATGCTGAACGCAGTGTGTTCTTGACACAATAACAGAGCACACATTTGTGAGGTTTCCATGAGCCACATGTTGCCAAAGGAAACCTGCAGAAGGAACTAGACAAGGTTCTGATCAATAACGGAGTGATGGTGCCCATTGCTGTTTCTTTCCAAGTCTAGGCAAGAAGTTAAGCTTGTATGACTCTCCAGTGGTAGCTGCTTTCTCTTCAGGTTGCTATGAAGAAGGACCTTGTGCCACTGATTTTAATCAGAGCTCTGGCTCAAGCCCTCGGATGAGGTAGAGTCAAAATGCAGGCGGATCAGTCTGGCAGCCCACTCAGCCAGCATCACTCAGGAATTTGTCTGGGGGATCTCGAAGGTCACTTCTCTTCAGGACACACACTTGCCTCACCTAGAAAGCATCTTTATAGGGCTTGAGGGGTGAACTGGGGTTGTCTAGAAAGAAGAGGAGGACACACAGCCTGGTCACTCAGCACTCTGCCCTGCCCCACGACAGGAACACTTCCCTGGAGCCTCAGACTTTGTGCACTTATACAATGGCACCCAGCAGAGGGTAACGCCGATGACAGATGGAAATAAAATTGCAGAATCTTTCTTGAATCTTTGCCATTAAGCTCATCTAAAGTCAAATCATTACCAGAATGGACATGTTAAAAGTCCCAGAAAAGAAACGTTTTTATGAACGATGTCTTTGCAAAGCCAGTTAGGGTTAAACTAGTACAACGTGCTTTATGCGCAACTCAGTTCTAGTCAAGGATTGCTATTTTTAGGAATGGTATATTGACAGAGAAAGCGTTTATTCTGAAAATTCGTCATGTTGTGTGTCCTTGTGGAATATTTTCATACTTTCAGAATCAAAGAAAGAGAATGCACAATTACCTAGTGCAAAACTGAAAGTTCAGAAATTGTTTATTATTAGTAGTGTTATTTTTTGCAATAATGAGGATTGAGCCTGGTGCCTCATGCATGCTGGGTAAGCACTCTACAATTGACCTACATATATCTCTAGGCTTTTTAGAATTTTATTTTGAGATAGAGTGTTGTTAAATCTCCCAGGCTGCCCTCAAATTTGCCATCTTCCTTGCCATTGTTTTATTTTACTTAGTCAAACCTTTGAACTTCGGAGGAATCTTTGAACGAAGTAAGCACCATGTGGACTTAGAAGTAAATGGCAGCAGGAGAACTTGTTAGTGACTGAGGGTTCCCACAGTGTGATCTGGGGACCCTCGGAGGCCCCAGGACACTTGCAGAGCGCCCGTGACGCGCCCTGCTTCGCCCCTCCCCCGCTCCGACGCGCAGCAGAGCCTTCCAGGGCTCTGTGTGCGAGGCCCGCAGTCCGATGGCTGAGAGCATGTGACTTGGCATTTTACAATTCCTCAGTTTTAATTTCTAGTACTGCAACTATCAATGGGTATAAGACATATTTTGAAAAATGCTCTTTAATTTTTCTCAACCATTTTCAAGAGTTTAAAAGTACCTAGCTGGGTGGGATGGTGCACACCTATAATCTCTGCATTCTGGAAGGCTGAGGCAGGAGGATGGAAATTTTAAACACAAACTGGGACCTTGTTTTAAAATGGGCTGGGGATGTATCTCAGTGTGAAGGGTCTGAGTTCGATCTCTAAAAACATTTGAAAGTATCTCGAGTGTGAAGTTTGAGAATCACTCTTTAGAGCAGATGACATGCAGTGAGGAAGATGTTTGTAAACTGTGCTGTCCCACGCGTGAGCCACAGAACACTTGACTCTAAGCACCTGCAATGGTGGCGAGTGCACCAGAGAAACTGAGTCTTCCATTTCATTTAACAGCACTGCAATTTAAATGTAAATATCCCCATGGATGTGCCTGCCACATTGGCCAGTGCAGCCCAGACCCTCAGCCTCCAGCTCCTGATTTAATCTTTTCCCCAATATTTCCCAAAGCTTAATTACAGTTGGAATGAGATTGTTCTGCTAAGCATTCACCTCTTGGCTGAGTTTGTGTGGGCTGTGAGGGAGATGTTTAACCACAAACACGCAGTTAGAGAACCATCATGCGTAATCTGGACTATGAATAAATTCCAGTTCAAATCCTTGGCTCAAAATAAGAAAAAATAACCCTGTGGTTGATGCTGTGGCAATTTTATGGAGTTCAAGAGAATGTTCTGCATGCTTCATTTTGAACTAACAGCACAGACTTTTGAAACTGTTTTAAAATTATAAAGAGTAGTTACCTAAGAGTTGGCTGGTATGTGAAGGTGGCATCACTGAACTGGCCTGCCCAGATTGATCATTCTTCACGAGACTCTCAGTCTGCACTAGCAGAAATCCTGGATTTCTCCAGTGGAACTGCCCACACATTGCGCACCCAACTCCTGGCTGACCACACTCCCGAGGGACAGGTGGAGTGCTTGACTTGAGTCTGCGAGTGTTGGCTGTGCAATCCTGTTGGGTGACCATACTCTTCTAAGCCAACTTTTTCCTATAAAATGAGATAGTAATGTGATTTGCGGCTTTGCTACATATTGTTGAGATGATTACATTTGTGCAATAAAGCCCATAAGATAGTAAAACTTCCAAAATATTGTGAATATGTAGTAAGCGATAGTCACTGCTTTCATTATTAGTATTAGCTGGACTTACTGAATACGTATTTATTGGGAGCCAATGACATGCCAGTGTGTTAGTGCCGGTGGGCTGGCACCGTGTTCAGGAGGCTTCCAGCGTAGTGAGGGAAAGACAAAGTCGGGATTCGTAAGTCATGCCAAGCTCTGTGAAAGAGAGAGTTGACTTCTAAAATAGGACGTAACAGGGAAAACTGTTTAGATTGAGGCGCGTAGAAAAGTCTTCCTGAGAAAGGCGAGACCTGAAATACAAGCAGGAATTATTACTGGTGGAAAGATGTTCGGGTGTATTGGCTGGGGTAATAGTTAACAAATAGACCCAAATGTTCAGGGCCTACATGAGACAGAAGTTTATTTCTCTTTCACTTGACAGTCCAGCTAGGCGGGCAAGCCATGTCCCTAAAGTTACCAAGGAACCTGGGCTGGAAGGGTGGCCCCACCCTCCTCCACGCTGACCTCCTCAATGCCCTCCACAGTGAACTTCACCGTGGCTGCAACATCTCTGTCTGCAGCCAGCTGGAAGGAGAGAGCTGGGCATCCACGAAGAGCTTCTTTAAACTTGCGCCTTAGAAGCTGCTATACAAGGAAGGTCAGCAGGTGCAATGTGGCTTGCCAGATGTCCTCATCCAGTGGGGTCTGGACTCCACGAAACATGCGTGAAATATGGAAATCTGCATTCATATAGACGCCATTCACATACATAGAATATATGCAATTTTGATTTACTCTGAAAGTTAATTTAGTCACTAAATGCTTAGAAGTTTTACTGTTTTCCCTCAAAGCTAATGACACCTTTAATATTTCCCTTCTCTCCCTCACACACTCCTTCAGCAATGTGCACTGAATGTCAACAACCTGCAAAACATTCTCGGCAGTTTGAGAGCATTAAGGAAACACAGCCCTGACCTCAAAAGGTTCAGGGTCTCATTTTGGATGGTAAAAGGACAACCATCACAGGAGGAGGAAACTACACAGAAGGAGGAGCTGTGTGTGCACAGAGAACGAGGAACGCTTGTGGGAAAAGCCCTCCAGGAAGCCTGAACGTTCCTTTGGATTCTAAAAGGTGGAGTCTTTTTGAGAAAATTCATGGGAAGCTGGGCATGATGGGCAAATCTTCCAGAGTGGATGGAACTGACAGAAGGAGAGATGAAAGTTAAAAGAGAGCCAAAGTGGAAGAATCTCTAATGTCAAATCATGTCCTGAATTTGTTTATGACTAGTGGGAGCTCATGGAAATCCTCGAGAAAGAAGCAGGGAGGACCGGCTGTGGGGCCCCACAGACAAGGGAGGCAGCTGGGCTCAGTCAGGGTCGACACGGGGCATCTGCAGAGAACTTGGCCCCTGGACATCTGTGTGGTGCTGAGCAAGTGACAAGCCTGCCTGGGACTCATTTTCCTCGCTCTGCTGTAGGGTGCTGAAAGTCCAAGAGGTCAGAGAGTTGTGGTGAATGTTAAATTAAGTCTCAGCTGGGATTTCAGAAGAGTGCCTGACATTTAGCAAGCACATAAAGATGTTCATACACACACATGTTCACACACACACTCACACATCTGTGTTGGAAAGAATAGGGAACGAACTAGGAAATAAAACATATAGTCTGTGCCAAACCTCTAAGGGGCAATTGAAAAACAGGAGCAAGATATCTAGAAAGATTACCTGGTATCCTGTCTGAGGCAAATTCCTCTTTAATCTTTCTAAGCTTCTTTTTCTTTCTCTGCAAATTAGAAATGAGTGCACCTACTTAGTAGACTGTGTGGGATTAAATTAGATAACACCTGCCAAGTTCTCATCCAAGAGTCTGGCACATAATGGCCACTCACACAGGGCAGCTGATGATTAAAAATGGCTCATTCAAAGACTCGTAATCTCCTGATTCTTTACCTCTAGCTAATACCTGCCCTTTGCCGTGCCCTGGCTGTGCAGAGAATGCTTCTAATCAGGTAAAACTGAGGTAAATTTTTGTTCTGTTCCTTAAAGCAGTGTGAACTTGGGGATTTTTCTCAAATCAAGGTCACCATGTGTCTTCCCCAAACAATTATAAGCCCTCCCCTCTCACTGCATGCAATAATTTACATAAAGAAAGCGGAAATGATTGTGCAGTAGAAATTAAACTCCCTTAAACTCCGCCTTTCTTCCTCCAACTGCCTCTCATACTTGCTCTGGAAGATGGGAAATCGTACAGCCTCAGTCTGGTTATTATGTCTACACTGGCCAAGATCGGTGAGAAGCCCATTTTGGTTGTAAGAAGATTAAGCACTGTTTTGAATCATGATTTGTGGGTTCACATGGAAAAGAACAAAAATGGAGCCAAACCAACCCAACTCCTCCACTTGCCAGACCTCTTGTCATCTGAACCCTGCTAATGGCTGACCAAAATTAGCCACAGACCACTAAGGAGCCAGGGAGCCACTGTATAATGATTTTAATGATTAAATCATGGAACATTGAGGAAAGGGGAGAAGGAGAGATTGGTGGAGGGGCAGCTCAGAGTGGAATGACAAGAGGTGACTTTAACAAGTGTGGGAAAGGGACAATTCATGCATTAATTCAGAGATAGGTCTTTTATATCCTCTTACATGAAAACATACAGAATTAAGCCACTTATGTAAAGAAGTTTTTGTCATATCGGGAGTCTTTATGACAGAAAGGTTAAAAAAGCTGGCTTAGGAATAGTGACGGTGTCATTCAAATCTTGGCTCCACCCCTGTGAACCATACAGCCTTGGGTAAGTTATTAAAAATTGCCTCAATAATTCCTAAATCATTACATGAATGCAGTGATCAAATATTTTTATGCATGAAATGAAACAGAATAGAATAGTGGTACATATGGTTAAAAATAGTCCCAATTGTAACTGTGAATAAAGCTTTTGGCTGAGTCAATGCAGCTCAAAATAAGGAGAGAAAAGGCAGCTGTCTGATAGAGGACGTCAGATAAATCAGGCATCCACAGACAGCGTGAGAAATCTCATTCCTTATACATATTAGGCACAGAATTACTTCCAAATTACTTTCCCTAGAAAGACTTTCCTTCTGAATTCCTCTGCCTTTTCCTGATTTCTTCAAATGTTATTTTCTTTAATTAGGGTTAGGGTCTCTCTCTCTTTTCTTTCTTTCTTTCTTTCTTTCTTTCTTTCTTTCTTTCTTTCTTTCTTTCTTTCTTTCTTTCTTCCTCTCTTTCTTTCTTTTCTTTCTTCTCCTTCCTCTCTCTCTCTCTCTCTTTCTTTCTCCATTGGTACCAAGGTTGAACCCAGGTCCTTCAGGCTGAGCCTCCCCTTGTTAGCCACCCTCAAGCACCTTCAAGAGTTGCTGTTGTTCATGGCTTTCAGCTAGTCATTACCACGCCTCAAGTGTGGTTCAGCTCTTTCTGCTTCTCCTTCTGGCTCCAGTATGGATAAATCTTGGGAGGAGCCCAAATGCATTTTCACCTTCTAGCATGACAGTCGATTTCTCTTTGCCTGGAGAAGCCTGCTGCCCTCTGCTTAGCATTGACCTAACACTCATTTTATATGTGGGTTGTACAAGGTACTTTGAGTCCTCAACTGCAAAATTTGGGTTTCTCCTTTGACCAGCTTAGAATTGAATCAGAGAAACAAATCTTATAGTTACAAAGACAATTTGTTCATTCAGTTGGGCCAGGCTCCTGAACCTTCTCCTGGACTTGTCTGTGCACATCCTTGTAAAATCCCGTCTCAGAGAAGAACCCTGTTGATTAAGTAAGCAAGGACTCCTCAGACCTGCCTGACCACCACCCATACCTGGTCAGTGTCCTCGTCCTCCACCACTCCCCGTGTGATGTCTGATCGCTTTGGCCTCCTTGCAGCAGGAGTTCGGCTAGGTCAGCTTCACCAGAATCCCCATTACCCATGATGCTTCCTCTTAGTGATGCTCCATGCACTGGTCTCCAACCTAATTCTTTGGCTGTAAATTCCCACTTCCTCACACTGTATTTGGATTTAAGCCCAGTCTCCTTCCCACCTCCAAAATCCCATCCTGGAGTGAGAGTCTTAAATAATGCCTGCTTTACAGTGCTGTAATAAGTACCATTAAATATTTTTTCTTTTTTTTCCCCCAATACTGAGGTTTGAACCCAGGACTTTCTCACTGAGCTACATCCCCAGTGCTCTCTACTCCCACTTTTAAGTTTGAGACAAGATCTTCCAAAGTCAGTAAATTGCCCAGTCCCTCCTGTCTCATCCTCCCCGAGTGCTGGATAGAGTCCAGGCAGTCATGAGATTACAGAAGACGGTATGGTAGAAATAATATATGGGATCACTGGGGAGTTAGAAGAGTCATGGCTGCTTTCTGAGAAGCTGCAGTCATCACATCTGGGAAGGGGAGGGGAGGAGGTTAAGCGTTTTCCACTGTCCAGATGGGCTGGCTACGCTTCTGAGTCAGTGTCGGTCTCCTGTGCTACGCAATGCACTCCTTTCTTTAGCGATATGGTAAGCAGCACTTGCTGTGTGCAAGAGTTTACAACTGACCGTTTAAGTGAAAGAGCAACAAAAGCATGGAGTGTTGGAGTACGTCAGCGACTTACATTTTTGGAGCATATTTCAATGTAAAAAAGACTTTTGCTTATATCACCTTACTTAATGCTCACAACCACTCTATAAAATAATTATTATTTCCATTTTCAAATGAGTAAAATAGAGTTAATAGAAATTAAACAAATTTCGTAAGGTCATTAATTTAGCCCCCAGCTATTGCTGGTGGATTATCACCATGTTCTTTTACCATCGCATGCAGCATTTGCTACACGGTATCGCCTCACATTTGAGATTAGAGTGTAGGTACAAGCGTGCACGCGAGCGTGTGTGTGCACGCGTGCATGTTGGGCCAGAGGTTCTTCAATGAAATGATTTTGACATTTAGAATATTTGTCTTAATGAGGGAGACATAACAAATGCTAAACTATTAACTTGGAAATAACCCAGTTACAAGTTGGAAACTGATGACATAAAATGTAAAACTTGTACCTTCTGTCTAATGCTTTATTCTCTGTCAAGCGAAAAGGTATGGATTTGGATTTTGCTTGTAGCATATTTTTCTGTGCACTGATTTAATGGGCCTTGAAGATATCTTCAGATAGATCTATTTCTTTCTTTTGCATAAGAATAACAATTATTATGCTAGAGGTGAAGGAATTTTCTCTATCAATAACATGCTTCTTTGGTTAGCTGTTTTTCTTCTCAAAGAATTTTCTGCTACAATTTGTCATTACAAACTTGTATTTATAATGCATTTTATTTAGTCTATTTGACTTTAGGGTCCAGTATATTCCACTACTCCATTTTGCTCTCCAGTCTTTCTTATTCAAAATCAAGTTTTTGGTTCCAACCAAGCTGCTTTTGTTGCTGTGAATCTTGCCTTCCAAGCTCCTGCCCTCCACCCCTTGATTCCCCATCTTCTCTCTGTTGTGTTTCTAACCACTTGTGCCCAGCTGGGGTGCTTTCTTTGCTAAGAAATGTTACTAATGATTAGGTATAAATTTTGAAGGGTTTTGCAAGGTTCTGTATACCCCTACCTACGGTTTCAAAACTCTGTCAACATGTGGTTGACAGAATGAACTCTTGTTTTCTTTTTATGGTGTGTAAATTTCTAAGAGACGCCATGTCATTGATTAAAATTTCCACAAGCCTTTGTCCTTAGTTAATGGTTCTGTAAGCTGGCCAACATTTTAGGATGACTTCAAATAATATGTGCTAGAATATGACAACAATAAATTTTGAAGTGTTTTGCAAGGCTCTGTGTTCCCCTCCTGTGGTTTCAAAACTCCGTCAACATGTGCTTGACAGAATGAGCTCTAGTTTTCTTTTTATGGTATGTAAACATCTAAGAGATGCCATGTCATTGATTAAAATGTCCACAAGCCTTTGATCTTAGTTAATACCTCCGTCAGCTGGCCAAACATTTTAGGATGACTTCAAATAATATGTGGTAGAATATGACAGCGATGTTTCCGTTTTCCAAAAACCCATTCTATCTTGCTCACATACTCACTCACTCTTTCGATGAGGAAGACAGGACTGCAAACTGAAGAGTGATTTACTTCTATTCCCACCTCTTCTTCAGATAAACATGACCTGGATGAAATACATTGTAATTTATATGCTGTTCTCATAGTTAGCTCTTGCTGTTTAGAAATAAAAGTTAAAGTAACTGGTTCAGACACACAAGGTCATTGTTGAGGTTGTTATTAGACCTCGGGTTTTACGATTCCTCTCTGTTGGTCCTGAACTTGACTCTACTCCTTCAGATTCCTATTTCTAGGGCCAGTGCCAGAGTTTCTCCTCCACAGGAAGCTATGGTGGGCAGAGTCCTGGCAGTTAATGTCCTCTGAAGGCTGCCACGGTCACTTCTGCAGCTCACTGTGCTCTTCCTGATCTTTGCTTAAAAGTCACGAGTTATTTGCTAGCTGTCTTAACTAATTTCTGTTAATCAATTTTTAATTTGCAATGTGATTTTAGTACTGAATATGCAGCTGAAACGTGGAGCTCTTTTTTGCGCAGTAAACTTTCTACAGAT
Organism: Hystrix cristata; assembly: GCA_004026905.1. Lineage (NCBI taxonomy): Eukaryota > Metazoa > Chordata > Mammalia > Rodentia > Hystricidae > Hystrix > Hystrix cristata. Next base: position 39,623 of record PVJO010013975.1, read on the forward strand.
TGAGCTATAGTCGGTGGTAGGATGAGGACAGTCCAGTCCCACTTATCTCTAGATCTTGAATTCTTCCTGAGTTATGCCTTCGAGCCACTCTGTGGTTTGGAAGATTTTCCTCTCTCCCTCCTGCCTAGTATTATACCTTACACAATGATTTCAACAAAAGCCTATACCAAAAGCTCAGAACCAAGGGGAAAGGGCAGGGGACTCAAGAACTGAACTGAAATGCAAGCTTTTGGGGTCCAGAAAAAAGACAAGAAGCAGCAGCAGCTTTTTAGAGCCAGAGACCCTGTAGAAGCAAAAGATCCAGCTGAACGCAGGAGGTGGAAGCCATACTTGACTAAAACAGGAGAAGAGAGACTGTAAGAGCCTGGATTAGGGAGGTGAGATCGCATCTGGGAAGAGTATAGCTTCCTGTCTGAGTGAACAGCCCACAAAACCCTGCTTCCAGAAAGCACTGAAGAGTCCCAAACCTCCACTTCAGGCTTGGGAGAAAACAGCACAAAAACTGCAAACATTACATCAGCTTGTTAAACCAGTGTCATGGCCTGTGTCTGGACATTCACTTGTCCTCTCAATGACTGGAAACTCAGAATCCTTCAGGGAGTGAAAAATCACACATTAGAGTAAGTAAAGGGTCAGGACACAGGAAGAACCGACAGAAAGTCTCCCGGGATTTTCTAAATAGAGTTTTAATAAACATGTTGGAACGTCAAAATAAATCATGTCCTTGGCATAGGAATTACACTTTCAACACTACATCCTAAAAGATAATTTTAAATAACTGAAAAAGCTTTGCACACAAAGATATCAATGTAGTATTTTTGTGGTAAAAAATGATCAATTTAAAATCTAAAAGAAATACCCAGAAAATAAATGAATGATGATGAACCATATGTATTAGTCAGCTTCCCTGTTCTTGGGATACAATGCAAGACACCCACACCTTACAGGAGAAGAAGTCTAACTTGGCTCAGGGTTTCAGGGGATTCAGTACATGGTTGGCAGCTCCAAGGCAGGAACATCATGGCAGAAGGGCCTGGTGGAGGGAAGCTACTCATTTTATGGCAGCCAGGAAACAGAGCAGGGGAATAGTGCCAGAAAGGAAGGGGTCACAGAAGGGGTCATGGTGCCCAGGGTCACATGTCATGACCCACTCAGACACACCCAGAAACAGGGGTTACTAATCACCTAAGCATTTCTTAATCCAATCAATTTGACATCACAAAAAAAGAAATCACCATGTTATTTGAAGAATTTTTGAATATATTATGAATGAAATAATGAAAAGCATAAACTTTTAGTGGTGGTTTAATATCCTATAGTGCACAGGACTTTAAAAGTATATACAATGGTTATCTTTCAGCAGTGCAATTCAAGGTGACATTTATTTTCTCAATTATTTTCCTAATTTTCTAGAAAGACCATGGAAAGCAGTGTAATAGAATGTTCAAAGATTCAAGATCTGTATTTGGCTATTTGGCTTCCCATTTTTTACTAACTTTGTCACTGTGGACATTTTATTTAAATTCTTTGGGCCTCTGTTTCCTCATTTGTGACTATGCAAATTAACAGTACTTACCTCACATAGCTGCTCTAAAGAGTAAATAAAAGTATATGGAACAGTCATGGCACACGATAAATTTTAGCTGTGCATTTTTTGCAATCAGGGGCCTTCACACTGAATTACATCTCTAGGCCTTTTTATGTTTTATTTTGAGACAAGTGCTCGGTAAATCACTAACTTGCTCAAACTGGGCTTGAACTTGCGATCCTCCTGCCTCAGCAACCCAGACTGCTGAGATTACAGGTATATGATAATGCAACCAACCAGCCAAGTATTACCTGTGTTTAAAAAAGTGATACATTACAGACATGAATATTTAAATCCTAAAACAAAGAAAATAAAAAATGATTGTCCATTCAATAACACAGTTGAGTATTGCATTCAATGTGACGTAGTATCGCTTCGCTTACTTTGAGAGCAGGCACTCAGTCAAGGAGACGAGGGTAGGTTCCGCCTCGGTTCCTGTGGATACACTCGCCAGTTCTCTCCTGATTGCTTAGTGCCTGAGAGTTATTACATTATCCCAGGGACAGGCTACACCTAGGAATGTAGATTCTTCTGCAGGTCACTGAATTTGGGAGCTGTCCGTCAAACACTTCTTCTCCCATCACTGAGGGCGACAAAGTTGTCTTCTCTACAAACCAGCTGGAAAAAGAAAGAAAATGTGAGAGAAGCGCCTTGAGTTGTTTCCGTGTCCTCAGGTTAAAGTGTTTCTCTATTTCAGTGTCTTTCTTTGTTCCTGAGGGGAGCAAGAGGTGGATAAAAAGTCCACCCCTGGAAAAGAAAGCCGCTTCCTCCCAGTTTTCCATAGTGTTTTCTATCTATAAGATTGTAACACTGTAGAAAAGTGTAGTTCAAAGTTTTGCTCTGCTGTTACTGGAGCTAAAACTGGGGAAATGATTGAATTTATGAAAATTAAATTTGCTGTCTATATAAATCAGGACAAGTAGTAACTACTTCAAAGAGTTAGGAGGAGGATTAAATGAAATGTTATTTGCATAAAATACGTGGCACATGGCAGGCATCCATTAAACAATAGCTACTGCTGTCCAACGACTGGGGAGAAAAGTGAAGAGGCTCTTACTATCCTAACGATAAGCTCCAGCAGTTAAGAAGCATGCTTCACATATGTGCTCAGCTAATCCTCACGGCAGGCTTCAGGGCCGAGGTCTTAGTCACTCCCTCTCACTGAGACCCAACACCTGACCCTTCCAGGTAAGGGAGGCGCATGTTTTAGAGCTTTCTGTCCATAGTCAGGTGGCTTTGAGTGGAAGGGCCAATGTGGAGAAAAGGGAGAGAGAAGGAGGAGCCGGGGAGGGAGACTCACCCCCCTAGGCTGGGTCCCAGTGACTGCCACTTCCCAGCAGGCCCTAGCTCTAATGGCACACTTAGCTATAGAACCCCCACGGTCCAGTCACCTTCCAAAAATCCCACCTCTGAGCGCATGAGGGCCTTGAGGGGACGCCTAGATGTAAGCCCTAGCTTGGGTACTATTACTGTATTAGCTTTGTTTACAGGGCGCTGATAGTAAGTGTGAAGTTTAGTTTGGAGTAGTTTTGGAGGCCCCAGAGACCCTACTCACACCTGTGTTATACAAGCCTCTCTTTCTGGACTGTGAGCTCTTCAGTGACAAAAACCAGTTGCATATTCACGGGTTTCCTGGCAAATATGCGTCCCACAGAGACACTCTCTGCCTCGGAAGATGTGGAATCAGTTTGCTACACCAAACAGAAAGTCACGGTATTTTAGACTTCGGTAGCTCCAAAGGAATCAATTAATTTCATGATTTATGATGTATGTATTTTCATATTTGGAAGTCAGTTTTACTGTGACTGTCAGGGTCATCTATGAGTTTTGTATTAACAACTAAGTGCAGGTTTTACAGAGTACTTTGGACATAGTTGCCACACGTGGGTTTCCATCACCATCTGCTGCTTCCCAGTCCCCATCAAACCAACCATAACACAACCCTTTCCTTTCATCTGGGCTTGTTCAAGGCTTGTGTCCACAGAATAAACCAACTCGAATCCACAGAAATCTGAACACACCATCAGACAGTGGAAATAATCAGTGGCCAGCTGCTGTCTGAAGAGCATGATTGAGTGGCTGCAATGGGGCTGGAGTCAGACACACTGGAATTTACAGCTGGTAAACTCTGAGCCCTGCAATAAGATGCCTAAACAGAAAAGCCTTCCTGTTACATTCTCTCTGCACCACTAAGAAATCAGATGCCAAAGAATGTTCAAGGTCATTATGATGAATCTGCTCGGACCACACTAAAAATCTCCTTTCAGACAGCATTTCTCAAATTTATGAATTACCTTGAGAGTTTTAAGGGCCAAGCCAAGGATTTGGTGACTGTGGCACAGTATTTATTTATTTTTCTAGTTATCCAAATATTTAAAAAATAGCACTTTGACATAATTTTAAACAATTACATTCAGTTGTTCAGTGGCCTAGAGTGTTTAATCTTCCAATGAATCATTTAGAGTAATTGGGTAATGTGATGTTCAGGATCGTGTTTTGATGTTGCAACAGAAACATAGAGCAGTTAGAAAAGTCTGTAATTTCCCTCAGACTCTTCAGTAATACAACATGACTGTCATTTAACTCTGCCTGTGTTAACAGCTGCCATAAGCGTCTCCTTTGGAAAAAGTATGCGACATCTCAAGGGAGAAATTTTGATCACTGTGTGCAAGAACAGCTAGTGTTTATCTCTCTCTTTTTGCAAGTCTGTTTTAAGTATCTTAACATAATTTTGAAATAAAGATGGATCAAACACTGACTTCTAAATAGTGATGGTAAGACTGTGGTGCGGGAGAGTGAGACTCTATGAATTGTGTTATGCATTTTCTGTTAGACTGTTCCATAATTAATGTGTTGCCCTCCGGAGAACACTGAAAGAAGAGGCTACTTTGGTAAGAATGTTCTTCCTTGTAGAGTATTGGCTTCGCTTCCTAAATTGAATTAGAGCTAGGGATTTAGCTCAGTGGTTACAGCGCTTGCCTCACAAGCACAAGGCCCTGAGTTCAATCCCCAGCACCAAAAAAAAAAAAAAAGACTAAATTGAATTAGAGATAGTGGAATTCAGACATCCCTTTATGACCAAGATAACAATAAAACACAGCAAAGTGAAATCTGAGTAGTCTAAGTGTGTGTGTGTGTGTGTGTGTGAATATTACCATGTATGCTAGTGGCTTGAGGCTACTCTTAAATACATAGGTAAAGACAGCATCCTCTTGGACAATACTTTCCTGACTGTTTAGACACACATCTATCTACTAGTAAATCAGAAGTAAAGTAAAATAACCTACTACTGAAAGGTTAGACAGATAGGCTAATAACTTACTTTGGAGGGAGGAATCCACCTCTATTCTGTGGAAGAAGAGAAGTCTTCTCCAGATAGAAACTTAAAAATAAGTGGTATGCTCTGCAAGATCTCCTTTTTAAAGAATATTCATCAGCAACTTGTGGAACAAATTTGAGTTTCTTTAAACCAAGGATGACCTGTGGCTTCCTAGGACATTCCACACCTGGTGTCAGCCTTAGTCTGGAGATAAGCAGGTCACCATCTGAACTGCGGGAAGGTCAGTCAGCCTGCACTTCGAAAATACGGAACTCACTGGCACCATGTTACATGAAATCAGGTGAGATAAGAGTTAAGAAAAATAGAATTTCCAAGCAGAAGGACCGGTCAGGGAAGTGCGGCCACTTGTAGTCATCTCCACACTTGTCAACTGATGTACGACCATCCCTACACACGTGGAGACCAGAAAGGGACTGTGTCTGTGGCATAGTTAAAAACACACGCACAGGGACCTAAAAACACACGGGGAATGCTGGAATGAGTGCAGACTGCACATTAGTGTGGGTTTAATTCTCAATTAACTACTCATTCGATAACACAGTGTATGGTGAAATTTCAATCTATAACCACAGGCATGCATGAGATGTATCTCTGTTTTCTGTGGTCCAGATCAATTCCTATTATAAATCCTTTTCTACCAGGGTGGCAGACACAGTCTTTCCCGCAATTTGGTTCTTCTCTTTCCTGTGGATTGTTTTTAATTCAATCAGGAGAAAAACGGCGGGGCTGTTCCTCTGGATGTCACTGCCATTTGTCTGCTTGGTATCTGCACGCATGAACGCGCTTCCTACGTTCCTGAGCCGCTTCAGTACGGTGGCTCTCTCTGTTGTCCTGCCACGGGGCTGAGAGAAAGGACATTGTGATGCTTCTCCCATACCAGTGCTGGGCGGAGGGATGTTGCGTGAGGCCATTGGAGGCCTCTTTCACCCAGGCTGCCAGTAAACTGCTTGTATCAGGTCTTGCAGACCTAGCCCAGCTTCAGCACTCTCCCGAGAGCCTACCAGCGCCTGCTGCAGACCGTCCTGTCTCCTGTTCTGTGCGCATCACCCCTAGTCCATAAAAAATTTTCTTTTCTCACAACAGGGTTTCCCAACCTCAGCACTACTGACATTCTGCTGGGGGATGTGTCCTGTGTATTGTGGGCTTTGGCAACACTCCTGGCCTCTACCCAACAGGGGCTGGTGGCCTCCCACTCCCCAAGTCCTGATAATCTAAACCGTCTTTGGATCTTGACAAATGTTCCATGGTGGGAAGAATGCGTCCGTTGAGAACCTTCATTCCAGAAAAAGCTCCTTCTTCACACTTCACTTCTTTCAAGTGTTTTTGTCTGGGCTCTGAATCCTATCCTGGTCTGATGGGTTTATCCTATCACACCAGGTCCCAGGGCAAGGAGGACTATATAAAATGAGAAACAACATGGTGTGTTAAAAAAAGAAGTTTCCAGAATAGCACAATATTTTCATGACCTCTAATTCCTTCCCCCTGAGAAAACTAGAAAGCTTGCAGGAAGACCCCATAAGAACAACATATTGCTTTACTAGTGACTGTTTATAAGCAGATGTAGAGCTAAGGAGGCATCCTCAGTATATACAGGTAAATAATCACAATTCTTTATTGACTAGTTTAAAAATTAAGTTATATTTCAGAAATGTAAAACACTGTACAATACTGTGATGCACAGCTTCATGCCCACCCTCCTCTTTAGAAACTAAACTGACTACAGTGAAGAGCCCTCCTGATGGCATCCGAGTGCAGCCACTACCTTGACCTGGGTGGTGAGTCCCACACAGTCGCAACCAAGTCCTCTCTGTGGGGCAAGCGTCAAGGTCTGTGTAACTACTCCAGTGGTCTGCACTTCTTGCTATTGTAACAGAAAGGATCGAGTTCAAAAATTTCCTGAGAGTTTCGGGATAATGAGCTTTGGCTCAGTCAAAGTGAAAACTCTGCCAATGCTCTGTTGAAACAGAATAGTAACTTGAAAACCATTTGAAATAGCGACATGTTTCATTCGGCAGAAGTAAAGTCAGTCTCATTCTCCAGATCTTGTCTGCGGACTCCTCCCCGGTCCAGCTGTGTAAAGAAGGAAGGAAATGTGGCAGGCTAGGAACTGGAGCCCACAGAGCCCTTGGGGGATCTCTGTAGTTTTCTCCTTTACCTCTGCTTTCCCCACGCTGTTCTCTGCCACATTGTGGCTTTAATCCAAACTCTTGTTAATGAGAAGAGTGATATGGCAGGATGACCATTATTAATAGTCCATCCATCTGTATTTTACAAGAAATACAGTCAAAGGATGCTTATAAGATTTTATCTGACATCAGTAAAATGATACAATTTCTAGAAAATAAAAACACAGAATTTACAATAATGTAACCCACAGACAATGGGGCATGGAAAGATCAAAGAGTAACTACCCTGACTACTGAGTTAGGAGGCAGTTTAATGGTGACCCAGGGAAAGAGGGGACACTGTGAGAACAGAATGCTTCCAACTTGTCCCTCATTTAGGAATTGACACTTCCAGCCCCTGTTCTTATGTGATACTGAGTATTCTTGTCACTCTCAGAAGAGAATTTAGAGAGCTAGGGCTAGAGAAATGAAGAATTAGAAAATCCCACCAGTATTTCCCACAATAAAAAGCATTGTGTAATATTTTGAAGATTTCACTGGAGGGAAGCAAATCTTCGTGAAGAAATGGAGTAATAAAGCCTCAGGATTGAAGTTTGCTCTTTGCATGTGTATAAGCACTAAAAAAGACTGATTGAGGGTTAGTAATGCAAGCCTGGAGGCACACACTCAGATAGTGTGGGACAGAAGCAACAGAGAGGGGCTGGGGATTTAACTCAAGTGGGCTTGCCTAGCAAGCTCAAGGCCCCGAGTTAGATCCCCAGAAACTTCCCACCCCAGAAAAAAAGAAGTAACAGAGAGTGGTAGCCGCAGGTCACCAGCAGCATCAAGGCCACTGTCCTTTGATGCTCTTCTGAAACGGTGGCCCGGCTCCCACAGGGAGGGACAGGAGTGAGAAACGCCTGGGAAGTCACTGTATACTCAAGAGCTTCCAGTATAAATGGGTGCACCAAGAACAAACATGTTTATGAACCACTGTTCTCAGCGACCCTTCCTTCCTCCTCCAACTATAGATGGAGTTGGAGAATCGTCAGGTCTTTGTTATGCTGACTGGGGGAGAGACTGCACTGAGGCTTGGAAGCAGCCAAAATCTAAGTTTTTATTTTAAAACAGAAAAACTACTTTTATTAGAAAGTACGTCTACACAAAGTCTTTCAAAATCAAGAGCTAAAGGGTAAAAGAGTTTTGGAAAGAGCTTTTGGGATTGGCAGGAGAGATATGGGGGAAGGGAGCACTGAAGGATTTTAGAGAGACAGACGAACAGAGCAGATTTCTGTAATGGATGCTCTGCCCCACGTCGTGTAATTTCCCTCTGTGACACTGCGGATAGACTCCGTGAGCACCGGTGTCACTTTCCGGCGGCAGTGCACCTGCCCAGGTACAACACTCAGAGGTTTGGACTCTGCCCCCAGGATGCAGGGCATGAATTCACGCAATGGCCACCACGTGGTGTGGAATGCATGGGCCTGGGAAATAGGGCAGGGAACAGCTCCGCCTTCTCTAATCCCCACACCTGGTGAGCACCTGCCAAGTTCCTGTTTCCAGGACTCCCACGGCCGAGCCTGGAGATGCAAGTGTTCTGGATCCAGGGAGAAGAAAATCAATAGCACCTACTGCCTCCTGGTGAACTTGAGCTCTTTGTGCTTACAGACCAGCAGACAAATAAATGAGTTATAACTCCAGATGATATAACCAACCCTAACAGTCATGAAGCATTAGAGTCACTAACACTTGTGACGTTTGTGATTGTGATGTTTCCGTGCCAGGAAGAAACAACCAATAAGCAATCTCAACAACTGTGGCCAGAGGATGGCAAGACAGCCCCAAATTCAAGTCCTTCAGGGCTAAAAGTCTAGATTTTGCCTCCTCCCCCAGGTAAGCAAGTTAAATCGGCTCAATTTCTAACCAAAGATACTGAAAATCTAGAAGGGAGTGAAGGAGGAGACAGAAATATTGATGATGGTCTTGGGACCAGTTGTGGTAATGGTGAGACTAAGTCTCAGAGACCAAGTGTTGGGTTGTTGGGTTGGTTTGGCTGTTGGGTTTAGATCTAGAAAGTTCCCTCAGAGTGTCACGTGCTCAGAGGTTGGGCTGGGGATGGTGTCTGAATCATGGAGATGCTGTACTCATCAGTGGATTCATCAACTGAAGCGTTCAGTGGGTCACTGGGGAGGTGTCCTGGAAGGGTGGCTCTCCCTCCCCGGTTCCTCCTCTCTCTGCTTCGTGGCTGCCATAGGCCCTTCCACCTCAGAGCCAGCAGATCATGGACAAAAAGTGAGCTAAAATAAACCCGTCCTCCTTTAAATTGTGGCTGTTGGGTCTTTGTCCCAGAGGTGAGGAAAGTGACTAAGGACACCAAGAAAAATTAGAATACAGTTCTAGTGACTTTCAGTAGTAGGAGGGCCAGACGATGGTATTTATGTATTGTTCTTCATATCATATACTCCAAATTTACCTCCAGTTGCAATCACAAGCAAAGCGCTCCTGCAAGTTCAGGTTTACCTGCCCTGGTCTCTGCCCACCATGAGCAGGCGTCTGGCATCTTACCTCAGAGCAGCCCGACGTGGTGGGAGCCTGCCTGACAACTGTGCACTCACAGGCGTAAGAAAGGGTGCGAGTTAGGGCTGCCCTGGTGCCACAGAGGCAGCTCAGTTAGAGGCACTCACGTTGCTTCTGCTCCTCTCTGCATCATCTCCCATCCCTCGTGTGTGTGTCCTGGATCGTCTCATCTGTCAACTACAAGGACCTGAGTCCTTGTCTTGGGTTCTGATTTTTGGCGAGTGAATATCATGGACATTCTTTAAAAAGCAAGTTACCTTCTGCCTACAGAAACACATTTTCCCCTGGGTGTTCTGTAATTACTAAAGTATTTGTTTCCCACCTTTCAACTGCCCACTTTACAGTATTTTGGCTTGCATTTCTTTGGTTTGATGTCGTCTTTTCAGTTAGCTCCCCCAAATGCTGCTTGGAGTACAGCCTTGAGACAATGAGAGTCCCAGCCCCAGTACTCTGCACCTGGCTTTCGCTGGCTTTACGATGCTGTGAATACAGTTAAATGGTCTGTAATTCTGGGCCATGCTTGACAACCACGCAGGAGGCTGGAGTTCCATTGGCTTCGCCCCAAGTGGCCTGACTCCCTCTCAGGCCCTGAGGTTAGTTGTGTTTGGAGGTATCTGGCCACGAATTTAAACACTGTAGTGTGGTCTCTCTTTGG
>PVJO010013976.1:0-49891 GCA_004026905.1 Hystrix cristata
AGGCCTTGTGCTTGCTAGATGTAGGCGAGAACTCTAACCACTGAGGTCCATCCCAGCCCCAAGAAATAAATTACATATGTAACTTTTATCAAAATGATATTTATTATCTAACAGTTTGGTGAGGGGTTCTGAAAAATAATAACTTTAAACCCATCAAACCTCCAAAATGTTCCCTTAAAACTGTGGCCCTCAACAATTTTGATACTTCTATTCTTAGGTAATTACAATAAAGGGATATTAGGCTTAATTTGGTCTCCCCTTTTCACAGTTTAAAATAACTGTAGATTATTACTCAGCTCTTGTTTTGTTCTGGAGTAACTTCTCTTTTTCTTCCTTTGCTCAGTTTTATGTTCTCCTTTATTTGAGATGGGGGTAATCTGAGAGTACTGAAACTAGGATACAGAATCAGTGATTCTCTTTATTTTCCATATTTATTCTTAAATTATAACAATAGTTAATCAAATCTCTGTGCTCACTGGATTTATATCCTGCATATTTAATGTGCTTAATTAATTAAACAGAATAATGAGTTTTATTCGTGCTTTTAAAACATGCATGTAGCATACTTTGATCATATTCACCCCCCCATCCTCTCCTTCTCTCTCTCTGTGATCCTTTTCTTATTAGAGAAATTTCCCTTCTACTTCCACGTTGTCTTTTTGTTTTGTTTTTTCCTATATTCCACATTTGATAAGACATACGAAACACTTATTTTTCTCAGTCTGGCTTCTTTTGTTAAACAGACACATGGTGATGTTCAGTTTTACCCAATTTCCTGCAAGTGATATTATTTCATTTTCTTTATGGCCAGATTTTATCTGTATTACCCACTGATGAACCCCTGGGCCGAAGTCATTGCTTAGCTGTTGTGAGTTGTGTCATGACAAGCACAGATGTGTAGATATCTCTATGGTATGCTGACTTTGATTCTTTTCAGTATGGACTGAGGAGTGGTACAGCTGGATCACACATTGCTTTTATTTTTAGCTTTTTCTGGAACCTTCAAAATGATTTCTGTCAGGCCTCTACTGATTCGCATTGCCATGAATAATGTATGAGATTTCCATTTTCCTTACATCCTCAGCAGCACTAATTATTTTTGTACTCTTGGTGAAAGTCCTTCTGACTGGAGTAAGATGGGCTCTTTTATTTATTTTTAATTATTATTCTTCTTCTTATTTTTTTTTACCAAGAACAGGTATTGGTACATTGTAAACATAATGATCACATTTATCATGGTTATTTTGTACCTGTACACGATGTATCTTGGTTGTCCCCCCTCTTCCCCACCCTTCCCTTCTGCTCCCCCTTCCCTATTTACAGCAGGTTTATTTATATTTTTCCATTTTTTGCCTTCCCCTTTTTTTCCTTTTTCTCTTCCTTCTTTCTCCCCTTCCCCCTTTCTAGTTCTCCTCTCTTTTGAATATTATCTTCCTTTTATATAGTATCTATTACACCTCTTTGTCCTTATTTACACTTATAGTTTCTCATATCAGAGAAACAATTTGATGTGTACTCATGAGTGTCTGATTTATTTCACTTGAGTATATTTTCAAGGTACATTCATTTACCTACAAATGTCTCTAGTTTATCCTTTTTTATGGCAGAGTAGTACTCCATTATGTACAAAAACCACATCTTCTTAAGTCATTCATTAATTGTTGGACATATAAGTTGTTTCCAGGACTTAGCTATTACAAATTGTATTGCTATGAACATGGTTGTGCATATATCACTGTGGCATGATGATTTTAATTCTTCTGGAAAGATACCCAGTACAGGAATAGCTGGATCAAATGGAACCTCCAGTTGTAATTTTTTGAGGAATCTCCACACTGATTTCCACCATGGCTGGACCAATCTACATTCCCACCAGAGGGTTCCTTTTCTACCACAGCCCTGCCAGCATTTGCTATTGGTTGATTGTTTGATAATCGCCATTCTTTCTGGAATGAGATGGAACCTTAACATTGTTTTGATTTGCACCTCTTGAATGACTAATGATGTTGAACACTTTTTCATGTCTGTATTTGCCATTTTTATTTCTTTGTCTGAGAAGTGTTTATTCATTTCAGATGCCCATTTTTGGATTGGACGTAAAAATTTGGTAGGTTTATTTATTTATTTATTTATTTTGAGTTCTTTGTATATTCTAGATGTTAGACCTTTGTGTGAGGGAAAGCTGGCAAAATTTTTTTCCCAGTCTGTGGGTTTTTGCCCTGCTCTACTGGTGATTTCTTTTGTTGTGCAAAAGCCCTTCAAAAGGGTGTGGTCCAAGCACTGATTTTTTTTTTTTATATGATTTCCCATGCAGTTTGGGTTCTGTTTATAAATTTTTTCCCTACCCCTATGTCTTCGAAAGTTCTTCCTGTTCTAGTCTCCAGTAGATTTAGGGTTTCTATTTTAATTCTAAATCTTTGACCCACTTCAATTTTAGTTTAGTACATGGTGAGAGACATGTATCTAGTTTTAGTTTTCAGGAAGTGGCAAGCCAAATTTGTTACTCAATAATCCAAAACTCCTTCATCTACAAACTATTATCAATATTTAACATAAAGTTAAAATTTCAACACAAACAGGCAAGGATTAATTTCTTCAAACTTATTTTTCTTTATCCCCATTCCTGCTTATCAAATTGATATGTACACATTTATAGGAGTTGCTAAATGCTGAATCTATGCAAATATACAGGATAAAATATGTAATGTAATCATGAATTCAATACATTTTATTAACCATCTACTATATAGTGTGCATTAAAGATACAGCACTGAACAGAATCTTTACTGTCATGTTCCTTTAGAGGAAAAGCAGATGATATACTAACGAATTAATTTACATCTGGAGTAAAGTCATTAAAAGAAAAGAAAGCAGGGCCTGAGATACTGGAAATGTTTGAGGGAGGGAGGCTGCTAATTTATACAGGGTGAATGTCGAGGAAGTGACCTCTGTTCTTGTGACATTTGAGCAGACATTTGAAATCAATGTGAATAGGAGCTGTGCTTAGATGAGGGTGTAAAATATTCTAAGGAGAAGAAACAGCAGCTTCCTGAGCCTTGAGGTAGAAGCACACTGACACATTTGATGAACGAAGAAATAAGAGAATGAATAATAAAATCTAGTAATGACCTATCTAAAAGATACTTCTACATATATTATTAATATGCTATGAGGTAGAAGACAAAATTTTTATGAACATTTGAAGTAAAGAGAATATACCACATAGTGGCCACTTGTAGCTCATTATGCCCTAAACTGTTTAGAGAGTAACTATTATAAATATTCCTTGAGTTAACTACCCAGAGAATAACTCTGTAAGCTGTCAGCAGGAATTTCTCTCTCTCTCTCTCTCAATCTGTGTGTGTGTGTGTGTGTGTGTGTGTGTGTGTGTGTGTGTGTACTTGATTTATGTGTTTTGTGGGAAGCAGGCAGCACTTGCCTTTCCAGCCATAATTAAAATCTTTGTCCCCAGTTTCACTGCATGGTTCTAAACTAGCTCAGTGTTCTGGAACTACATTGTTTAGTATTCTTTTCACTGTAGCTAAATGTTTGTTCTATTTTCAGATTTTGCACTTTTAATCTACATTTATTTTGTGACAGCTCATGATTTATTTTCTTACTCAGTGCTCCTTGTTTGAATCATTTCTCTCCTTTCCAATCAACCTCTGGGCATGAATAGTAAACATCTGGGACCAAGGTGATCTATTTCACGGTGTCAGGCAATAAGTTTTATATGCATTGACTATGATATTACAGTTTCAATTTAGTACGCTGTCAATACAACGAAATTTAGGCATTGATTACATAAATTACTCAGAGTAATTTATAAAATTATGAAAGTAAATCCTTCAGCAAACTTTTGGGGACCTTACAAACACTAATTTTTTTGGTAGTTGTTCAAGAGTTTAAATAACTTCCTAAGTGCCAATTTACTTTTAAGAAAGAATTACAAAATATCCCCATGATCTCTCTCCTCAAATTTCATGTTAGTATTTCCTTTTTGTAGTTAATGGAACCTCCTATATATTTATATGTGAAATCTTTCTTCATTTTCCTTATGCCATGTAGCTTATTAAATAATGAGTTCTTATATTGTACTACTGAGTATTTGAAAATATTCAGAAATATTGGTTTATATTAATACCAAGATGCTGTCTCTTACCTAAATTGTTCCACCAGGCTATCAAGTATCAATAACAGGGGTATAATTCTTTTTTATTTTAATGTAGTACAAATAGATATTGATAAAGAAAATATAAAAATAATGTTTTACTTCTGCAAAAAAAAACCCCACAAAATTTCATGACAAAATAATTAGAGAATAATAATAGTGAATATGCCATGTATTGTGATCTTAAAAGAATAGCTAAAATGCTACTCAGAGTACAAATCATAAACAAAAAAAAATTCTGTCTTACAAAGAAGAAACAAACAAGTAAAAGAACAAAAATTTCTTTTCAATGAATGAAAGAAGGTAGTAGTATAAATGAAACAAATGAGTATAATTCTTGACAGGACCCTTCCAACAGGGCTCATTCTTGTCCATTCATTAATTTACTATGCCTAGAAGTTATTAAAAAGTAAATTTTGAAAAGCCACTTCTATGCATGAACTATTTATTTAGAATTCTTTTTGTGTTTTAGGTTAAAATGCAAAAAATTATTGTATCCTAAAAGCCCCTACATGTAGTGACTTCTGCCAAACTTCCAGGGGCCTCTTAATCCTTCTCTTGTCTTTTTTCCCCTTATATTTCCCTCCAAAGGGGCCTCTTCTAGGCCTTTACATAACAGATAACTAAAGGAGGTGTCTCAGCTCCCCATCTCGTTCCTTCTCACTCCTTTTTTCTCGGTTTTGTTTTTAATACTTCTTTACAATGGAAGCTTTTCCCAACTCTACCTTTTTCTTCCTTAGTGCAGATCAATATTCCCTCCCAAGACATTCTGTAATTTCTTTGCATCGCTCACTTACTTTTAATAACTTTTCTTTCTGTCCTCCTTAGCTATTATTAAAGAAATCACTGCAAATTAAAAAGATGACCACCGGGGCTGGGGATTTAGCTCAGTGGTTAGAGTGCTTGCCTCACAAGTACTAAGCCCTGAGTTTGAGCCCCAGCACCAAAAAAAGAAAAGAAAAAAAAAAAGATGACCACCGCTTTATTCAGGACCTTTCTGATAGGTGTAGAGATCATCACAGTGGGGTTTCACAGTGGGGGAGAAAAATGGGACTCAACTCCAAATACAACCAGGAAAATTGGGAAATTATAGGCAAGGCACAAAGTGAGGGAATAGCAGGAACGTGGATGGAAAATTACTATCTGAAAAGAGAAGAGCTAGGAGGGATTCTGGCTAGCCAGACCCAGAGGATTCTTTCTGAAGCCAGGCTGTGGTGAGCAGGCATCACATGGCAGGCGGCGGAAGATGGGAATGCCGATCAAACGTGATGAGAGTGATGAGACACGGAGGGTGAGAGATTCTGGTAAAATTGACTTTGTGCGATCCTTGCTGAAACTAGATAATGCTGAGACGAACACAGAAGCCCGAATGTCAGACCTGCTTGAGCAAAGTTCAAGGAAGCCTGGCTCTAGTCCAGCCGAAGAGAGATCTTTGTCATTATAGAATAAGCTCTTTAAGAGCAGAATCAGCTGTGTTAGTCTGGTTCATGTTGCATCACAGGCCATGTTAATTGCCACTCACACAGGAATGACTCGTTGACATTTTTCTGATGAATGAGTGACTTGATTATTAATCAGTAATTCAGATTGTGGAGGATGTTGATACAAAGCACAGGTGTCAAAATATATTTAAACATCTTAATAGTTTTGATTTTCATTTGTTAAACCACACAAAATATTAAGTGCCTAGTATATGAAGAGGTGAGCACTGTATAACACGGTGTCTGGCTTCAGGGACCAGGGTCCTAAGCAAAGGCGTGAGGTGTTGATATTTCCACTTCTTCCATCTGCTCTTCTCCAGCCTGGCTGTCTTCCCAGGCAGCCCGTCTGCTCCTGCTGACCATCAGCAGCTCGAGCATAATCGTCGTGTTTCTGAGTCCCGGGCACTCTCGTAATCTCTGCAAATCATTCTAATGGCACCGCCTTGGGCCCTGCTCTCACCTCTGTGACAATCTTCGCAGAGACTGGAGGGGTGCAGTTACGCGGACCAGGGACACGGGCTGCTTCCCCGGAGCAGGCCATGGGCCTGCTTACCATCACTTGTTTGGGCTACGGAGACAGATCCTTCCTGTCAGAATTCTCAGATAATGCTGCCCAAGTAATTGAGAATGTGTAAATACTAAAATAGCAAACCATTAGCTAAAAATTAACTTGGAAACAGAGGAAAGAAAAGTTTCTGGGAGAGAAAACAGCACAAGCGAACGCTTTTGTTCCTTGAGCAAAAAAGCAAAGTACTAACAAATGAGAGAAGATTCACCATCTGATGCAGATGGAGAAGAAAAAAACAAATGCAAGTTAACGTGGATAAGCAGGCATCAGAGTGTAGAAAGGGTTGCAGTTCACGCACAGGTGATTTAGGGTGTAATTGGGAGGTTTTCAGACGTTGTGTGGCCTGTTCATCATATGATGATTATTTCTTCACAGGTGTGTCTCAGAAATGAAACCGTGAGGCTTCATTATTTAAAAAAAACGAATGTGTTAACTTTTAGAAATAAATCAGTTTCCCCCTCAGAAAACAATTGACAGACTAAAAACTGTTAGTCCTGTTTAATGGTATTTTAAATTACCGCGTAATCAATTTTAAACATAGTTATCAGTACAGTGTTCTTGCAACATAATTGGAAATAATGGAATGTGATTACATGATTATAATGTTGAAGGTATTCATTTTCTTTCAGGTTTCTAAAACAACTATGTTACAATTGTATTCCTAGATTAAGAAAAAACATTGTGTTTTGCCAGATTATTGATTATATGGAAAGAATTCTCAGTCATATAAAGAATTTCTCCATTTCAAGAAACTGGTTTGATATTGGTTGGCTACACTATGATACTAAGCATAAATCGTTGAGGAGGAAGTGAGGAGAAGTGAGAAATAACTCAGGTGAGAAGAGTGAGACATAATGCCAGGAATGGAAATGATTACAAAATGTGATGACGATGCTTGATTTTCCTTTCATAGTGAAATTCATGATGTAAAGACAACGCAAACATTTGAGTTGATTTACTTGGTGTATTTTAGGTTGACGGTAGAGACTTCATTTAATTATTCAAATAGATATCCTATGTAGTAACTGATTTGCTTTAATACAAGTTTCCTTGAAAAAGTTAATTATTTAAGGCTTACTATAGACAATGAATTATAAAATTTTCTAAATAAAGTAATATTAACATGTCCAGTTAAATTGCTTAGCCTCTTATATCTTAATAATATAATTTATTATCTATGTGAAAATTTATAAACAGCAGTTGTGGGCACAGCAGGCAGTCACATCATTAGTAGAAATTACATGAATTTAAAAATTATTCTGCCTTGGTACTGAAAAATTCTTGTGAATAAAGCTTTTATCTAATAGTACAAAATGAAGATGATTATTTTATTCATTGTATTATCATACTTTACACAAGTTACTTAACAAATATCCATTGCATGAGTTTTAGATGGTAAATAGTCAAATAACTATACTAATTATATGTCTTCAAATGCACAAATACTGTAAGAGGATCATGTGTAAAAGTCCTTCCTCATCAGTTCTCTGTATCTTAGACTATATGGTGTACTTGGCTTACACACTTAGAAGTATTTGCTAATGCTTTCCTCTTAATACTTCTGGTGGTCTCTTTCCTGGGCAAGTCTTCCATTTCTCTCCCCTGCTGCCTTGGGCTTGCAGGGGCCGTGAGACTAACACAGTCCATTACATTCTACTGGAGTATTTCCGTGCTCAGTGGTGGACACTCCTTCAGAGGCCCCTGGATCCCTGGCATGACAACTGGTAATGCTCCAGATGGCGGCTGCCCCTTTACCTGAGTGCCTGGGTCTCCACAATAGACAACCATCTGTCACTCTGCAGTGAGACACGGTGAGGAGGAGGATGAGAAATGCTCAGGCATCTTTGTGCTTCTGCAGAAATTAGTATTGGGAGAAGAATGAGACCATGAATAAAAAGTAAAACGTGCCATTAGCTTAGAGGCCAGATGGTAAACGGCAAGGCCAAGGTTCTCAGAGGCTTCAGGGGAGGCGATTCTTGCCAGTTGAGGAACAGGAATGCAACATAAAAGGAAACTGCTGCTTTGGGGGATTTTAATGGTTTTAAAAGTAAACAGTTTCTGAATGCTAAACAGCAAATAGCAAAATCAAAAATGTTGTGAGTAACAAAGGCCAATTAAAACCTAATCTTGGAGTGAGGCAGATATACACACTCCAAT
The DNA here is from genome assembly GCA_004026905.1 of Hystrix cristata. Classification (NCBI taxonomy): domain Eukaryota; kingdom Metazoa; phylum Chordata; class Mammalia; order Rodentia; family Hystricidae; genus Hystrix; species Hystrix cristata. The sequence goes on from PVJO010013976.1 coordinate 8,378, forward strand.
CAACAGGGCCGTGGAGGGAGTGAAGAGCTCATTATAGAGCCAAACACCAGAAGGTACAAAGGGATTTGGAGAGAATCAAGTCCGAGGCCCAACCTGGGATGGGGTCAAGTATGCCATAAGAATAAGAAATTTTCAAATATTATACAGGCAATGTAGTGCACATAATTCACATTTAATGAAAACGCAGGGAGAGAGGTTGGTAAATCCCTTTCTCAGCAAGTATGCATAGTTCTACACCGTGATCTGCACATATTCTCTTCAGGCCACATTCTGTTGACTTCTGAGAAGGCCAATATGATGTGGAAGAAATGTGCCCCTAGACTTCTCCCAAGCAAAGCAGTGGCTGAGATGTGGAAGTAGGAAGAGCCTGTGTTTGAACTGTGAGGCCCCAGACGTGTCAGAAATCCCAGACAAACACAACTGCACATACACGAGGTCAAGACGAGCAAGATGGAGGCGCAAGGTGAGGACCACAGTTTCATAGTTTTCCAACAGAGTTTGACTTGAGAAAAAGGGTAGTACATTCCCTTGACCTAAATTCTGCTCTTCAGCAGAGATACTGTGACTTTTCAGCTTCTGCAATTCACTGGGCTAAATTGTTCACAGTAGCTGGCAGCAGGAATGAGTTCATGGAAAAGGTGAGGACGGGTAGGAGAGCAGAAAATTTCTCCTGGAGCCCTGAACAGACACAGTCATTGACAAGGCTGGATCCTCATTTTCCCAGTAGCAGAACTCAGTGGAATACCATGACTTTGAATCAACTACCTAACAGGGACAGAGCCAGTAGTAGGTAAAAATACCAACTTACCTGAGTAAGTTTAATCATCATCAAGGAAAAAAAAGCATCCCACAGTGAAGAGGAAGATCCAAAGTTAATAGGAATTCCTGAGTGAAAAGACACCAGCTTAGAACAACCATCAGCAAGCCAGCTAAATCCCGAGAGTACTAAAGGAAACTAATTTAGAAAAGAAATAAACTCTGGAACTACAATCATTATTTTGTAAGTTAAAAATCATCAATCAATAAATGTTCTTAGAACAAGATCACTGAGTAAAAATTATTGAAATACAATAGTTAAAAATGTCATCAAAATGAAATTTAAAAAGATTTCAGAATTAAGAAGGGTTAGGATGAATTCTCCAAGGATAAAAGAGAATTTAGGGCATTTTTAGCGTCATCAGATAAAAGAAGAAAAAAAAAATCACTGATTTATGTCTTTGGTTTAAACAGTTTCATTAACTTTTCTAATTTGGGAATGAAAAGGTATACCCTGGAAAGTTTTTTAAAATTATTTTTTATAAAGATTAGGGCAACAGTTCTTAAACACTTTAGTTTTGACAAATACTTGATTAGATTTCAAAATGCTTTAAAATCATACATATCATCAGTGACTCCAAAGGCTTTGTGTGTGCTATATCTATTGTACTAAAAAGTTAAATGAAGAACTACCACATGTAAAACGATTTTGAGTGTGTATGCATGTGGTTATTTTGTGTGTGTGTGTGTGTGTATTTGTGTGTGTGTACATTGGTGGAATGAGAGAGAGACTGGAAATCTACCATAATTTTTTAATTTCAGTCATTTTTAGAATTGGAAGTTTCCAAATAAATGAAATAATTTTCTTCTATTTCAAAGGAATACATTAAATTTAGTGTTTAAATATATAAGTAGTCTATTGGACAAAAGGGCCATAGAATTTTATGGGCAAATAAATTATCAGTTACCTGCTGGGTTGAAAGAAACACTGGGGATGTATAGTTTTAATTTTTTTCATCTAAAAATATTTCTTAGAATATTCTACCCAAATAAGAAAGGGCTTAAAATAGGTACGCTCAAGGGAGATGAAATAAAAAAAGAAAACATAGTAAGAGAGAAACTTTATATATAGCTAATGTAATGAAAGTACATTTGGAATTTTTATAGTAGGCTAAACACAATCTGTTGATGCAGATTATTTATATATTGAGAGGGAAAAGAATGCATTATTATAAATAGTACGCTAGCATTTTAAAGGTTACATACGATAGGCAAGGTAATGCAAGGAGAAGTGAAAACACTCTTAAGGATCTTAAATAAAGAAAATGGTATATTATGTAATGGTAAAGACATCTTGCTTGAAAGATACATTTCCCATAAAACTATGAGCTACAAACCACTTACAATTCTAAACATAAGGCCAACCTATTAGAAATACAGGGAGAACTTGGTAAAATAGAGTCATATTCAGCGTATGTAATATATCTTTTGCAAAATTAGAAAGGCCTACTATAAATAAGTGAGAACATATAGGTGCAGACTACTGCAATAAAACACACTCAGACATAAATATCTGATTTTTCCTTCAGTGAATATTGAATATATAAAATTTATTGCTATCTGAGGAAGATTTACAAAATTGATCATGTATTTGGCTATAAGGAAGCCTTCAAATTTTTAAAAAGCACGTATTTCCAAGGCTACAAATACTGCCATAAACTTGATTTTATAAATAAATTATATAATATGGTATAAAAATTTGAACTACTTTAAAATAAGAAAGACTTCCACAAATAATGTTTAATTCCTCAATGTAAACAGAAATATTCCTGAAATTACTTCTTTAAGAAAGTTGATGAATTTATGTAATAAAAACTAATAAAAACAGATCAACCACTGATAGAAGAATGCTTCCTATGCTTTTATATTCAAAATAAATTGAAAATAATTGGGGTAAATCCTTACTTCATAGTGGCCAGCTTTTTCCTCCCTAGTGAATGAGGTTAACGTCCTCGTGATGTACACTATGAAAGATTTCTTTCTTTCTTTGTTAGGCGAGCACTACATTGGCTGTGGCTCTTTTCCTGGGTAAGCCGGCTGAGGTTTGGGGCTCAGGTTGTGATAATAACTACGTGGAGAGGCCAAAGGAGAAGTAAACACTATGGAACTACATTCAAAGCATTATCTTGTGCTTTTGTACTCTGCTATCATTAGCAAAATAAACGACGTGGTCAGGGCCAATGCCCTGATAGGTAACGTAAACATTCCTTACCAGAAGGCACCAGAATTCACTGCACAAAGACAAGGGTACATAATCCTCTTAGTAGTTTAAGAAAATGGAGGGTACTATCCAAAAATAAAATAATCTTTCACATGCTTTGCCTTTAAAAATTCAATATAAACCAAAATTAACTGGGGAAGAATGAATTAAAAATAGAAGCAAAATTAATATAAATATATTAGGAATGTGAAGAGTGAATAGCTCAGAGGTACAGAAATTATTGATAGAATCATACTGTTGTAATTTACTGCACAAGAATCTATGTAAACATATTTAAGAATTAATGAAATCGATGATGACTTCACCCAGCAAAAAATTCTCCAATCAATAAAGAAGAAATATAAATCTCTAATTTCTAAGAATGGCTTAGAAGCTGAACTCTAATCTTTAAAGACAAATTTTACTAAACTAGCCACAGAGACATTAATTTTATATGGATTAAAAGCATTCTATCAAAGCCAAACATGTTATCATGAAAAATTGGAAATCATAAATCATTTTACATCTATAAAATTTTTGAAAAAATTGTTATCAAATACTTGGGTAACATGAAAGATTACCTATTTAAAATTTAATTTGTTTAATGGAAGAATAGTGTCATGTGAGAACAATCACCAAAACATACTATCAGACTGAGGGGCAAAAAATCAAGATGTTTAAAGGGAGTTTGTCAAAGCTCAGGAGCCACTGTTAAAATCTTAGCTGGAATATAGACAGAAGAATCTTATCAGATATAATAATTTTAAACACTTTTGGTTTTATAATTCAACAGTATGGCTTCATTAAAACCAACTCCAAACCTCAGTGGCTTCCAATTTCAGTTACTTGAAGACTTTAAGAGCAAACTCTGCTGTTTACAAAGGAAAATCGTCTCAAAACTGCAATAGAAACCCTCACTGAGTTTCCAGCCTCTTACCCTGCTCTCTAAATGCTAGATTTGCCAGCCATTACAAGCTTATAAGCTAATTCTTGAAAATAAGCATCTGCCTCTGTCTCTCTATCTCTCACACACATACACACACACGCACACACACACAGAGTCTACCACTTACAGTGATTCAACTTACAATTTTTTGGCCTTAAAGTAGTGTGAAAGTCATATGGATTCTGCATAAAGAGTTATTTCACTTACAGTTTAGGGTATCTCGGCTGTCGTCTGCCTAGTGAGTCCGCGTCAGACTGAGGGTTGCGATTGGGTCTGCAGTACACGCACTCAGCGCCCCCTCAGCCTGGAGCGTCATAGATTCTTGCTCACAAGTCTGCAAAAGGACAAGGCAGACAATGATGCGATCCCTTTTTTTTTTTAATTTTTGGCATGGGGTGGTGCTAGGAATCGAACTCAGGGCCTTGAGCTTGCTAGGCAAGTGTGCCACCACTTGAGCTAAATCCCCAACCCCTGCAAACCTTTTAAAATCCCTCTTTGAATTGCATCCAATCAAAATCTCGTTATCTAAAACCTCTTTTTAAGCTAAGACCAAGATGGAAGAACAAACCACACCATGGTAGAAGGGAGAGGATATTTGTTGAAAGAAGAAAGCCTACTTACCACAACAGAATCCAAATATCAACCGTTGTGTAAATTAGGAAACCAAAATACATTATCGTTTTTCTTTATGATTACAACAAAATTTTGTGGAATAAAATGAAATGCTAAAAACGGTGGTATAAAAACTTTCAAAAATAAGAGGTACAGATATTAACTTTTGCTTATAAATTAGTTTGCTTTTTGGGAAATGCATTTTTATTTTTTATTTATTTATTTTTTTTACAAATTGCACTCCAACACTAAAATTTTATTAACACCCATAGAGTGACTTACATATACAGATAAATATAAATCCCTCATTATTTTTGTGTGAAAAATGACCAACTCAAAAAAGGAAAAATGAGCACAAAGAATCTAAAATATTTACAGCTAAATTTAATAGTAAAGATATTAAACTTCAACAAAAAAAATATTGTATCCTGTACAAAGTCTTACCAGAAGTCCTGAACAAACAAAAATATAGCCCATATAATCGGAAAAGTTTAATGTCTAAAGACTATCTAATAATTGGTAGGTAAATTAGTAATAATAAAAACATTTGCTATGATGATACTTAGCACCTCAAATTTTAAACTAATGATTTCAAATTTTGTATGGACAACACATACAGGAAATTTGTTAAATATATCATGGAAAAATATATGATGAAAAACATTTACCTGACCAAATAATACTTTCAGAACAATGAGAATTACAACACTACCATTAACTAAAAGATCAAGACTGATTAAACACCGGAAAGTTAATGTGAAGTAGTTACGGTACAGTAAACCCACGCTGTGTGTTATTCATGGTTATGGGTCCCTCCCTTCTCCCTTGTAGCTTGTTTGGACAAGGTGAGGAGTAGGATATTATTAGTATAAGTTACTTTCTGTCAACTCAGCATAGGAAGTTCTTAAAGAAAACTGAACATAGGAAAGAATTGTGGAATATACAAATGCAACATATTTTTAGATAAAATCAAGATAAAGGAAATATGTACATAAATATTTATATTTTTGTAAAACAAAAAGTCATTTGTTTTACATGAATGGATGATGAAAATAAGGAACATACCTGAGTAATGAAAATATATGAGCAATGACAAAAGCTGTATGGTATGGATGTTGGCTGTGTTCACTACTTTGAGAAGACAAAGAAGTCAGGCCACAGCACAAACTCCCAAACCCTGAAGCTCGGTCGGGTGCGGTCACGCCGTGAGCCCTGAGTCACCATTTAGGACCGAAGGCGGGCGGGGACGAAGACAATTCAAAAGGCAGACAGGAACGCGTATATTTTGTTTATTCCTGGCTTCCTGTGCAAATAGCTGTTTAAACTTCCGAGTTAAATCTGGCCCTCATATTAGCACCTTTATTAAAATACGCAGAAGGCGATGAGTGGAAACAAGATCGCTCTGCTCATATTCTCCCCAAGATTCTCTTCTCTACCCTCTTACAGGTGTGTCGGAGAAGAACCACTGAATTCCACCCAATTTCACTTATTTTCAGGATTCTGACTCTGGACTGTGGTATGTCACCTTGACAGAAGGAAGAAGCCCTGGCAGATCAGCAAGGCGCATTTCCAGGTGTGTCTGTGGGGGTGTCGGGTGATGATTGGCGGGGAGGCCAGCGAACTGGAGAGAGGACCCATCCGATTGTGGGTGGCACCCTCCAAAGGGTTCTTGGCCTGAATGGAATGACAGGAGAGGTCTGCGGGCTTCTAAGGAGCTCGGTTCTGCCATAGCAGGCCTATTTTTCCGGCTGCCGTTATCTGTGTTTATCAGATTCCCGTGTCCTCAGCCTGCTAGTGCGACTCTTAGCAACGAATCTCCATGAACCTCCCAGGCCTTCATCTCAGCCTGGCATTACATCCTCGTTCCCTCTTCTTCTGCGCTGGCAGCATCCTGACTGAGCAGCTGCCGGGACCCTGCTCTCCAGTTTGCAGCCAGTTGTGTGGACTCTCTCTCTCCCTCCTCTGAGCCTCTGCTCCTGTAACCTACCTAATAAGTCTCCATGTAAGTATAGGAGGAGTCTGTTCTGCAGATAGAGTGGACAAAATGTCGAATAAAACAAACACAGTTCTTGTCATCCCAGAGTGAGTCCTATTATGGTGTGAAAGTGATCGGGTGATTACGGTAACCCGTCACAAAGGCTATGGGCGGACAAAAGCACAGTGCTGCAGAAGCGCATGTTAGGGCCACATAACTCAATTTGAGAGCGGCAGCGAGGTTTCCCAGGAGAGCGGGCCAAGTCTGAAATCTAAGTGACATATAGAGAAGATATACTTTGTGTCTATTCAACATGACTCCACGAATATCGTTCACAAACAAGTACCACATCTGAAATGTTTCTCCTGCATTCCACAATGAGAAATACATTGGAAAAAAAAAAAGTGATGTAACAAAGGAGGTTAAAGCAAAGCCAGTAAAGCCAGAAAAAGATCATACTTTAAAAGATGACAAACAGAATTCTCAAAAAGCTTTTATTTTCTTATTATCAAAATCATATGAATGTGTGTTCCAAAAAGAAGAGAACAAAATTGGAAGCATGAATTTATTTACTGGGATTAAAGATATACGAATGGAAAGAATTGCCAATATGAAGTAGAAATTAAAAGTTTCTATTAACGATGCAAGTATATAATAGATAACATTACTACTTTCAGATCTATTAATTTTTTTAATATCTCAAAAATCTTGCAAGCTGTATTGCATGTTAGGAAAAGTGAGATGCAGTAATAAAATTTAAATCTCAGTCAAAGCACTAAAGAAAAAACATAAATAGTACAGAAATGTACATTAGTCATGTTGAGTTCAAATTCATTTTACTCCTATAAGTAGAAGTATAGAAGGAAGAAGTAAACAATAAATTAATTAGTTATAAGTGTATGAAATAAAACAAGATATCCAGCAAGAGGTGACCAAATGGGATTAAAACATAATCACAAGTTTGACAGGAGAAAATTTAGGTAACTGAAAGGACTTATTAACATAGGAGGAGATATCTTGAAATTTTGTAATAGATACTGTAAAATTTGGAAATTTAGAAATAAAGATCCCTACAAGAATCTAAGGAAAATAGCCTACACAGGTACAAATATACTCATTAATTAGCAATATGGAAAAAGTAATTACTACACCTCGACTTTGTATTTATGAGTAGCACACAGAGGTTGAGTCCAATTTGTCTGTGTTGAATTTAATTAAGGCTCCCATCAGCTGGATTACAGCAGCAGCGCTGACCTCACCGTACAGTTTCCTCTGCCCTCTGGTCCTCACTCAACTATAGTAAGTTCCGAAGGTAACAATAGGTCTTAACTTTCGACAAGCGAGGTAAAGTCTAGGGTCACTCTATTTGTTATAACCCAAGGAAGGGAGTTTAAAGTGACCTGCTTATCCTTGATGTATTCCCAGTAATTATAGGGGACAATAGATGGAAAAATCATCTCAATGAAGACCTCCCACAGCTCACTCACTGTGTTTACTTGCATGTAACAGCAAAGGATCACTCCAGTTTGGATTTGTTAGACTTGATTTGAATCACACGTAGTTTCACTAGTTCACCAGTGTTTGGAGATTAGTTGCGAACTTGCATACATTGCTTGGCATAAGGCCAAGCTGGCTTTAGGTGAAGTAAGTTTGGGTTAGTCTGTGTGTTTGCAAACATGGAGGGCCGTCTACATTTAACAGCTGTCTCTGATAAGCACTCAGGCCCAGAAGCACACCGTTAGTCGTCGGAGGCTGTGTTTTTGTTTTATGAGAACATGCATGGGCGTGGTAAGCAGAGCAGAAGTTGGGTTGCTGGTCTCAGCTCAGGTGGAGCGTGTCACTATTTTGCCACAGTATAGTGTGCTATGGTGCTGGGTCTGGTTGGCAAGGACAGAGTAAGTGTCACCCTTCCCTTGCATCTCCTGGGGAACAATATGTTCCTTTTCCAGATGTCAGACTTATATTACTCTCCTATGTTTCCAAAAATGATGCCTCTCATCCCAGAAGCTCTACCTTCACTTTTTTCAGTCACTCATATTCACACTGAGAGCTTTTATCCCCAGCATCCAATGGAATGGGATAAGCTAGTTCTTTTCCAAATTTACAGATGTAGCTCTTATCCCCTACCTTGGCATGTGAGGGGTGCTCCAGGTGGATTTGAGAGTGGTGTATTCAACCAGGTGGTCATTTCGCTCTTGCTGTAGGTCAAACCAGCCGGATTCCAAAATTGAGGGCAAATCTTCTAAGCCCTTTTTCGTTCAAGCTGACCCCTCGAAGATATACCTACTAGATTGCTGGAAGCAAAAATGCGCCATGCCTGGGAATGGTCAGAATAAAACATATGATGTTCAAAATACTCTAGATATCCCCAGACCTCGTTATCCATCCTCATTATTGTAAGAGAGCCATAAAAAGTTCTGTCCTCTTTATGCAGACAGACACAATGCAGTGGCCAAACTGCTTTATTATAAAGTGTGTGTCCCAGGAGATATGAGAAAGGGAGTCAGAAATCACTGTGAGTCGGATGGTTGGGTCTGTGACATATCCAGCAAATACTTTCATTAAAGTTCCATTGTTGAGCGAACATTTTGGGTGTTGGGGGAACATTTTGATAAATTGTGCATCATTTTCAGACTCCAGAAGATCTAGAAAGAAGAAAACACAGCAGAGTTTAGTTCCAATGGCTACGCTGTTGGGGCAAGAGGTAGTAGACAGGACTGCAGCAGCAAAACCTTACTCAGAGAAGTGTTGGCAGCAGAAGTCTCCCGGAGTAGACCCAAAATGGAATCAAAACCACATGGAATCAGTTTTCCAGGAGTGGATGTGCACTCCGCCCCATGCAGTGTGTTTCTTCCACTATTAGACAAATGGGCCACATTTTTGTGAGAGTTACAAGTCAGCCACACATCTGTGACTTTGCATCAAAAACACAGAGTTGACATTCGTTGACATTCAAACAAGGAATCGTGTTGCTGTGTCCAAAGCGATGAAGGACTCGGGAAGCTATTTAAGAAAATGGGCTAATGGTTTGATCAGCAGGTTGATTCCATTTGGTCTCAGTGGAGAAAGGCCTCATCTGCTTTTACCATGAGCATTCACATGAGAAACCCAGACTGGTGTGTCTGCAGTTATGGTCTATGATTTTTAGGAAGGGTGTTTTGAGCTGATATTCTGTAAACTTCTGAGTAGCAGATAAGATGGCTCTACCACTGAACACAGCCCAAGGGTTAGTAACATCACTGTTTGAGTTCCTAGAAGTATTGCTGCGGGAAAGGGCATTAGTTTGCCTCTTCTCACTGTGTTGGCTGGCCACTGTCACAGTCTTCCTGACTTGTCACCGGGGCTGGATTGCTCCCACCACTGGGCTGACACCAGCAGCTTTCATTTTGAGTCATCAATCAATCAAGGTAAGGCAGTTAGGCGATTCCTTGCAAATCACAGGTCTCGTGAACTAATGGTTTTGCTTCAGAAATTGGAGCAAGGGACAAAGTTTTCCAAAAAAATAGAAACAGTGCTTTTTTGTGTAAAACTGATGATGCTAGTTTCAGTTTGGTTGTGCTCTTAAATTCCACATTTTCATTTCCTGCCAAGGACTACTGAGTCTTTCCTTTATTATTTGTTGAATCTGAGTTAACTCATCCTTAACTGGGCTCATTGGGCAAGAAAAGCAGTTTGAATAAAGCAAGATGGTGTCTCCTCTTCTAAAAGTGGTGTACTTTGGGATACGTCTGGCAGGTGGGACTGTTCTATCGAATAATGTTTACTCCACATTTTAGCAGGAATTATACCTTTACAGCTGAGATTCTGCTGGATCATCCTGAAGGAACAGTTTCTCTCCATATTTACATGTGACATTTTCTGAATTCGGAGAATTCTCTTGTACATTGAATGGATGGAAGGGTAAGCACACAAGCAATAGTCATCAGTTGCTCTTCCAGCAAGAGCGAAAGCACTTTCCGTATGCTCCCAGTTCCTTCTGACACAACCACTGAGAAATCGCTTGTGTTAAAATTTGAGCATTTTCCCTTTAAAGGTCGAACACTGACGTATTGTACATGTTTCTCAACATACTATGCCGTGTCTAGAAATCTAAGTAGTGTGAGGTCAGGGAAAGAATCTCAAAGTAATGAAGAAAAATGACTGGAAGAAAATTTTTTTCTTTGTGTGTATGACAGGATAATAAGAAAAAGGGCGAATCAAAAACCATTTTGAATCAGCTTTTGAGGAGTTACTCCCAGTACTTAAGGAAACCGAGTGCCTTTTGATACTCTGTTTCTGCCTCTGCAGAGACCCCCGCAGGCCTGCTGGTTTCCCTGTTTTTGCTACTTCCGTTGTCAGTACTCTCTTTGATCAGGTGACCTGGCAGGAACCGGAAGGTCATTATGCAAGAGATACATTGAAGTACATACACCTGCCCTTTCAGAGTTCCTATACAAGATACAGAGGACATGTAGCTTTCAGTGTTTCCTTGTGGGAAGGGGGAGTTTAGCTACAATTTAATAATCTTTCTTAAAACAGCTGAGATCAAAATAGAGGAGGAGGGATCAGAGGGAACAAAGAGAGAGTAACTTCACACTATAGCAGGTCACCTTTGCCTCGGAATGGCTGCCCAGTCGGTTTCTTCCAAAAGAACTCACAATGTGTTTTGTTCAGTGAATGAACAGCATGCTGGCATGTTTATTCTGTATTTACTAACTTCTTGGCTCAGCAACAAAAGGTCTATTTCCTTTCATCTTACACAGCTTTGGGTCCTATTTCGTATTAGCATCTCTTCTTTCTCCTAAGGAGCATAACAACCAGGACATCAATTCAGTGCATTTGTTTTAATTCTAAGTCAAATATTCAGTTTCATCAACACAAAAGAGAACACAAAATGCCATTCCTCTTTATTCCACACCTGTAAAACACTTGGTTAAGAATATTCACCATTGGGTCCAGTGCTTTCTTCGGTCACCAGTCCTCACTCAGCGCTGGGAACAGGGTTTCTTAGCTTTCTGCCACTTCTGAACAAGAGCCCTTGCCCTCCGGTTCCCAGTAACAGGTCCTCACTTTGCTGTGAAGCCTCTCAGGAAGTTTTCTCTAAACTCTGAACTCTAGTAGAATTCTTGAAGAGACATACAATTTTGCAAAGTTTCTCCTGGGAGATGTTCCAGCTATAGCACACTCCTTGGTTCCAAATAATTATCTTATGTCTTCGAGCATTTGTTATCATACCACTGCATTTTATTTGTATATGAGCACGGTGTTAAATGTATTTTGTTAAATACATAAATAGTAATGACTAATTAGTCAGATTTTGCTACATAACAAATTACTGGGAAACTGATCAGGCTCAACAATAACTATTTGAAAAAAACAAAACAAACAAACAAACAAAAAAACAAAAAACAATAACTATTTCACAAGTGCCTGAATATCAGGATTCTAGAGGTTGCTTAAGTGGTAGTTGTGGTTCAACCTCCTGCCTGACGTCAAGTCACTGTCGTCAAGCTGTCGGCTGAGACTGCTACCATCTGAAGGCTTGACGGTGGCTGGAGGTCCCACTTTCCAGATGGCTGACACGCAAAGTTGTTGGCAGGAAGCCTAAATTCCTTAATGACTGTTGAAAAAAAAAAAAAAAAAAAGCTTTAGCTCCTCACTCTATAGCCTGGTCCTCAGAGCTGCCTGCCTCGCTCTTACGATGTGGCAGCTGGCTTGTCCCAGAGCAGCAGGTCTGAGACCGAGAGGCTGACCCGATGTCAGAGAACTTAACCCTCCACCATTCCTGGGGTTGTTCCGTGGAAGGAGAAAGGCACCGGGCTCACTCCACTTTCAAGGGAAAGGGAGTTGTTCTACGTCTCTCAAAAGAGGAATATAAAGAATTTGTGAAAGTATATTAAGACCCTTGCAGATTGGATGAATTTATCTTGATCTCCTTAATAAACTTCTATTGTAAAATAATGTTATTTTTTCCTAAAAGTTCTTATGTTAATGAAACAGCAGAGTATTCTGAAAATCGACATGTGCCCGCCATTAACCTGCGGCTAAATTCCAGGATTTCAATGCTGAAGACTTTTGAACTGTATTAGAAAATTACTTCCTGGAAAAGCCTTAAAGTAAGGAAAGGAAATCAAGTAAATATGAATATCCAAAATTGAAAAATACTAGGTAGGAAAATGTATATTTTCCTTAAAGAATTATGAGTACATTTTTAGATGTAGTTACCAATGAATTTTAAGAGTAAATAATCTTATATGCATATTACATGTCTTGTTAAATTTGAAAGTAATACAAGCGAACTCTACACACTAGAGAATTCTTAAGTGTTTTTTTTTTTCTCTGTTTGGATATAAATAATTTTAGCGGTTGGAAAAATGAGTTGTTAATATTAAATGAAAATTTTGGGGCCATCTCTGACGAACGCATACACCTTTGAGTGCTACATCTAAATTGCTGCCTGTAAAATACTAAATAATTATCAGTCGAATTTAATGTATGGTTTTAAAAACATGGCCATATGCATTCTGGCAAACAAAATTCCAAGAAATAATTTAATCTCTTATTAAACTGCACGCTCTTTTTAAAGCACTGGATCACATCATCAAATAGCAGAATCTACAATCCTTCAAAAATAGATAACTTGTTGCTGGATCATCCAATTTAGATTGTCACTTGTCTTTTGTAATTTTACATTATACTTGTTCAAGTTTTCTTAAAAAAAAGGGATATCTAATGATGTGTCAAAAAAAGATAAGCATCATGCCCTGATTTACTCACAGTAGAAATGAGTGTAGATTGGCTTATTATTCTGTAGCACTTTACAGAACTAGCCACATAAATAAGCTTAGGGCAAGTTTAAATTTATGTTGTTTGGTTAGTGTCTTGAACTCAATAACTGACCTTGAATGCAGAAGTAAAAATGATAGCAGACATGCAGAATGAAAATAACCTTGAAACATTACAGTGCACATACTTTTTTATTCTTGTAAGAGCTAGACTTTTCATTTTTCCTTTGAGCCCGAATTACTATATACAAGCAATTATTTTCTGATTTATATTCCATTGTGGCACTATAAAAATAAGGTCTGAAGAGTTTATCTCACCAAATATCTTTTTTAATATTATACAAATGAATCATCCTTTATGTATAGTGAGTTTATAAAAAAATCATCTGGTACAGCATTTAGCTTCTGATTTTTAACATCATCATCCCCAACCATTAATTTCTTATGTATTTACTTCATTGTGGTAGCAAACAATATATGAATTCATTAACAATACTTAACACGGTATTTTCTTTACATTATGATTTATATATGTACTTTTGCTTTTTATTGTGTTAAAAATAGAGACAAAAGAGTAATTTTTTTAGTTAAAAACAAATTTTACAGAAGCAGATGGCAGAAGTCTGCATTTAAAATTTCTGAGTTGGAAATTTTTAGAGGGGTAGTAGATTTATAGGGAACTACTTTTATTGATACATTTTTAGTTTTTTTATATAATTCCACAACTAACAAGAACAATACTAATACAAATAAAGAATCTTGCTAAGAGCTGTAGGAGGTAAATTTAATTTAAAAATGTTGATAGTCCAAAAATTGGAGCAATATCTTGTGTTCATTCACTGGAAGAATCCATTTTTTAAAAATGTATATACTACCCAAAGATACCTGCCAATCCAATGCAGTGTTACCACAATACCAGATGTTCTTCAGCAAGGAAGAAAAATCTTAAAATTTTTGCGAAACCACACAAAAGCTCTAAAGAATAAAGACCATCTTGCTCAAAAACAGCAAAGTAGGGTGCACTATGGTATGTGACTTCAAAACATACCACAAATTTGTAGTAACCAAAACAGCATCATATTGGCATAAAAACAGACATATTGACCAAAAAACGAATAGAAATCCTACAAGTAAACTGATGTATTACAACCAACTTATCTTCCATGAAAGGTGCTAAGAACACACATAAGAGAAAGGACAGTCTTCAATAAATCATGCTTGGCAAATTGGATATCCACATGCAGAAAAATGAAATTAGAGCCCTATCTTTCACTAGTTTCAAAGTACAATTTAAAGCACATTAAACACTTAGTAGAAGCCCATAAAGTGTGATAATACTAGAAGAAAACATAGACAAAAGACTTTAGTATACTATATGGGCAAAGATTATGTTTTGGACTGAGTCCCAAAAACAAAAGATACAAAAGCACAAATAGACAATGACCATTACATCAAACAGCTTTTCGTGTAGCAATTAATGGAGTGAACAGAAAACTTGTAGTATGTAAGAAGGTATTTGCAAAGTATGCATCTGATAAGAGGATGATATATTGAATGTATAAAGAACATCATAAACTCTATAGGTTAAGAAAAAGTAACCCAGTGCGTAAAAGACAGGACAATAGACCTAAACAGATATTTCTAAAAGAAAATATACAAGTGAGCAATAGGTACATGAAAAAATATTCGATTTCTTTCACGGTCAGAGAAATGTGAATCAAAAGAACAATATAATATTGCCCCACTCCAGTAAGAATTTTTTTTGTTTTGTTTTGTTTTGTTTTGTGGTGCCGGGGATCGAACTCAGGAACTTATGGTTGCTGGTCAAGTACTCTTAACCACTGAGCTAAATCCCTGGCCCCAGTAAGAATTCTTACTATCAACAAATTTTAAGATGGAAAGTTTCAGAATGTGGAGAAAATGATTACTTGTACATTGTAAATTAGTGCAGGCATTCTGGAAAACAGAATGGTAGTTCCTCAAGAAAGTAAGTGTACAACCACTATACAACTCGTCAGTCTTGCTTCTGAATATGTATCCAAAGGAGATGAAATCAGCATGTTAGAGACATCCATACTCTGACGCTCTCTGCAGCAGTGTTCTCAGTAGGCCGCTGACAGAAACAATCCGAGTGTCCATCATCTGATGAGTAATGTGATTAAAATGTGGTTCATATGCACAACAGAATACTATTCAGCCTTGCAAAAGTGAAATTTGTTATCTATGACCACATGGATGGAAATGGAGATGCTGGTGTTAGGTAAAATAAGTCAGGCACAGAATGACAATTATCACAGCAGCTCCCTCTTATGTGGAATTTACAAAATGTTGATCTCACAGAAGTCGAGCACAGAATGGTGGTTTACCAGACGTTGGGTAGGGTGGGGATGGATGGGAAGTGTTAATCAATGGATAGTAAATTATGATTGCACAGTGGAATTCCATGATACTGTGACTTTAGATAAGAATAAAGCATTGATCTAAAAGGTAAAACTTCTAAAAGGTAAAAGGAAGTATTTTGAAAATTTTCACCCTAAAGAAATGATGAGTATTTTAGGAGGTAGTTATGTTTTATTCGAATTTAATATACATGTATTGAAAATTCATATTATCCAGATAATATGTATAAATTTATATTTTTAATGTATTAAATAAATTCCATGAAAATAAAGTTTATTTCAATTAAAATATTTTTCCTATGGGAAATTTTATTGTAAACATTACAAAATTAAATAAAATGAGATTTCACCCTCAAAATCATTAACTGAGATGTGATAAATATTTCTTTATGAACATGTGCCAGGTTTTATTGTGAAGGAAATATAAATAAAGAGTTTTTATTCTGTTTTAAAACTACATAGTGGATTGTATTTTGTATAGTATGAGCTACTTGATTAAGCTTTCCCCTTGGTGATATTTACACTGATGTGGCTGCTCCATTTTGAAAGGAAACAGCTGTTTTTTTTTTAATGTGCCTATGGTTTTATGAACACAACGTTTTCTTTATGAGACAAAGTGGATTCAAATGAGCTCTCTCAACTCCCTCCAGGAGCAAACCTCTCAAATGTTTTGAAACTCACGATTGCTTGATAAATGTTAGATCGCGGCTTATCATAGGTGTAGTGCCTAGGGCTCCTTAAGTGTTGCCATTTGCGTGTTTATTTTCTTCTGAGGCAAGGGAATTGCTTTATGAACTCTGAGTCATAAAGTAGAGCAACTGAGTGGGAAAAAAAGACATTTGGTATAATACTTCTTTGATTGAAAAGGAAATTGGATTTTACCTATTGCAAAGGAGGTCACAAATTTTATTGTTAAATGGGCTAAAGTGTACCTACTTAGTAAGATGTGAGCCTAAAATGGAAGAGTTCTTAAATTTCAGACCTCCAGCAAATGTGCAATAGTTTCTATTTTTCATAGAATTTTCACATTTGGTACCCTTAAACTTTTATTACAACTTTGATCGATTGTTTTCCATATTTGCTTGTGACCTTGCTATATGGAAAAGTGTACTTGTTTAAACACAGAAATCCTTACGTGTGAAGTAGAGTTATTTATATTTGACATAAATTTCTGGAAGTGATTTATAAGGCAGCTGAAATGTATTAAGCCAATGTGGAAAGGAGAAAGTAGTTGAATATATGTGCACAGTGCTTATGCGGGCAAGAATTCCAATTTAGTCTTAATCTGAATTACTTCAAGAATCATTGTTTATGTTGTAGAAGAGCTGCATGCAAAGTAGGAAAAAGAAAATGAATTAAATTTAGAATTAAGTAATATATTTAGGCTGTAGGCATTTTAAATCCACATCCCAGTATATAGCAGAAGGTCGATACATGTGTATCAAAACTCTTTCTTCCAAAAGCTATAAATGCCTTATTACATGGGATCTGCATTTTTATTATAACATACATACATCATAGCCTACTTTATAATTTAATATAAGTTCTATAAGTTCATATTGAAAGACATAGTAGGAAATATAATCTTAACAGAAAGGTGTAGATAATAAAAGTTTCAGAGTCAAAATTAGATGTATATTTATGCAAACTTTGAAATTTCTAATACATATTTAATGACTAATAGTACATAGTCCTTCATAATATCATGATAAATTATAACAAATACTAGCTTTCTTCTCATTTTAAAAGAAAATGATAGGAAGAATAAGAGAAGATAAACAAAAATATGTATTGCAATTACAAATTTCCGAAACAGACAATGGCTAGTTTCTTGGCACTTTTCTTAGTGAACCTTAGATGTTGGATCATATAGTGTTATCTGTCCCATCAAGATCTACAGATTTTCTTAGTGAATTTTTATGTTGGGTGATAACAATGTTAGTTGTGCAGGGAAGATCTATGTGATTGAAGGAAGCCTACATTGTAGTTCTTGTATTATGCTTTGAACCCATAAGCTGCAAATCCCTTCAGCCACCCATTATTTTAAGTTGCACATTAAAATTTCCAGGGCTCCACAAGTCTGGAAAGTGCAATAGACGTAGTCTGCCCATGCTACTCCTTTAACCCTATTCGGCTTGTAAATTTTCTAACTAATCTGATAACTTCTGGAAAAGCATTAGCCTAACATTTGCATCTGTCAGAATGTATCTCACATCTGGGTCTCCTGTTATTTTGTGGATTCTAACTGTTCTCTGTTGACTCAAATGCTTTGCTCTGCTTCTGGCCGAACACAGTCTTTGACTCCAGTAGCAAAAATGGGTATTCTGAACACATCATTGTGAATGGTTTTAGTGAAAGTTTGTATTTACACAATGGTGATTCTGCACAAAGTAGCAACAGGCATGTATAAAATTAGCATCTCTATTTTAGAATTGTGAGTGCTGCTCCTTAACACAGGAGCTTTCTCTTGAGAGGTGGGGAGTGTGTTTATTTCCTGTCATGGCCTTATTAGTTCTTCTTTCTCTACCCAAAATATCTTTGTCTAAATTTCTCTTTCCTCAGGTTCATTGCCCTGAAAATCTATTCTTTGAAACCCACTTCTGGGAAATTCAAAATTCTTGTGTCTACATTTAAAGCTTTTCATATACACAGTAAGTGGAGAAATCTATTTTTAACGTAAACACCTGCTTTCCTAAGGGTGATGCTATCTTCCAGCAGATAATTGTTTTCCTGTTCTACTGTTTTATGGATTCATAACTTATTTAAACATATTAAATATTAGAATAAACAAGTTTATGATACTTGGTCACAAATTAAACATAAAATATTCAAAATTCTCTATGAAAACATTCATAAATTATCAACAGCAACACCTAGTACATGATCATTACAACTACAAATTTAGGTAAAATAAATATTTATGCACCATCCTATCTAGTTACACCTTTTGTTAGTATAAATCATAGTATTAATTAGAGAAAATAAAATGATCAAATTCATATTTATAATAAGTCTTTCGATGGCATATGTTGAACATGTGGATGTCAACATCAATTATTATATTTTTAAACACCTAATAAAGAAAGCTCTATTTAATTCACAAAATGAAACTTAGAATTCCATAGCAACTATTTTTTTGGGGGCAGGGGACGTTTAGTTTTCCAGCATGTGTCTCTGGGCCAAGAATTCTTTGAAGGCATATCTGTCACTACAAATTGATTTAAGTTCTCTCTATATGCCAGATAATATCTACCTCATTGCAAAACAAGTATAGCATGTCGCTCCATGGTACGACAGAGTTATAGCGGAAGGATGGCACAGTGGCTGAATGTATACTACAGATGTATACTACATATTGAAACAAGACTTAATTGTTTGATTTTGAGAGACATTCATCATCAATGATTTTTAAAATTTAGATATTATTTTAGATTTATAGAAAATGTAAAGGAAAATACAGAGATTTCCTACATTAAACAGCCACTTTGTCCTATTATAAACTTTTCCATTAGTATGGTATATATATTGTATTTAGCAAACTGATATTGATTGATAGCATTTGCAACAGCTGAAGTTTATACTTTAGTCATATTTCCACTTGTATTAATATTTTCCTTTTGTAAAATACACTTGATTCTCTAAGAAGTTAATCAGATTTAAATTGTATTAAAGCTACTAAACTTTCACTAGCTGCAGATTGTCTATAAATATGTACGTATACACACACACACACACACACACACAGGATATATGTATTCTCCTGTGAAGTTAAAGCAGTTAAACTATAAAGAGGACTCTTAGAAATATTGGTCCATTGTGGTAACAGTACCTTGAGAAGCAATGACACTGGAGGAATCACTTTCTTGAATTCAAAATATATTACAAAGCTACGGTGATGAATGGGCTATCAGACAGTCATAAAGATAGACATATAAAGCAACAGGACGGAAAAGAGAATCCCAAAATGAACTCATGCATTTATCATCAATGGTTCATTCACAAGGCTTCTAAGAGCACATGATGGAGAAAAGATAGTTCTCAAAGACGAACACTGGAAGTGTGGTTTTTTTTTTTTCATACAACAGCATAACAGCCATAAAAAGGTACCTTAGGTTAGGAAGCATATTTGTGCCCAGATATTTATGTAGTTCCAGCAAATTTTCACATGAAAATTAAGAAATTTTGCAGAAAATTACACATCACAGTCTTCCAGCTAAATTTGAACAAATGAAGGTACAAAAGATAGCATATACAAACATTCCATTTATGTTTTAAAATAGAACAAAACTCTAAATATTACCAATGAAAGGGAGATTACAAAAATCAGCATTATGAACGGAGCATGCACCATATTTCTGTAAACCTAGCGCTCTAACTGGTCAAGGTAGGGTGATTGCAGCTTCAAGTCCAGTCTAGATACTTAAGAAATTAGTAAAATGATGTTTCAATGTTCAAAATTAAATGGGCTGAGGCGGTATCCTAGCACAAATGAACTTGATTAGATCGAGTATCTTAAAAAGAACCCCAAACAATTAGGAGTATGGTTATTTCTGGACAGGATAATGTACAGTATAGTACGATTATTGATGTGTATATGGCACTTGCTGGGACACTAGATTTTGTCTTTTGATGGGTGGTACAGTTATTTTTATTCCAAACACACATACTTTCGCATTTTGTGTTAGTATGTCCATACCAATAAAACTTCTTGGTTAAAAAAAGCAAAATTAACTGAAAAAAAGAAAGAAAAGAAAAAATGAACATGTACTGATTGAGCACTGAAAATTTGCATTGCCTTAAAATCCAAATGTTGATGCTTGATTAATATGATGATCTTTGGGGAATCACTAGATCATGAGAATGGATACGAATGGGGTTAGTGTCTTTATAAGGATAATTAGAAGCATGCTTCTTCCCTCCTCCCACCATGTGAGGATCACAGAGAACACAAACAGGCCCTCACTGGATCCCTCATTGGCCTGCATTTTGATCTTGGATTTCCCAGTCTCTACAACTTCATGCAACATATTTCTACTCTTTATAACCCACTCAGCCTATGGCATGACGTTATGCTATCCATATGGATTAAAAGAGCTATTGAGAATTTCTATCACACTACAACGCATTCCAAAATGACTCAAGAAAATAAGATCTTACACAGTGATTTCAGTACTGAAACAATATTAATTTTCCCCTAACAGTCTTCAAAATTTTTAGAGAAATAGACTACTAATTTAGGGAGCGAGGAAGATATTTTTGGATATTTTAAGTATGTGGACTATATCAGTGAGAAGAGAAAAATCAGTATTACCAATCTGTTGGTTTAAATTAGATAAAACTTCCACAAATAGGCTCAATATGTGACCTCCATGGTGTCATTGTTTTATGAAAGCTCCCAGTGAATTTACGTTGGTTGCAGTGATTGTTCTTTATTAGACTACACTGTTTTACAGGCGTTGTAATTTAATTGTGGCCATGTTTCAGCTGGAGAACCATAATTAATATGACCCTTTGATTTCCCTGAGGGCAAAAATGATCCTGGAAAGGTAAATGAAATATTGTGACTAGTTTTATAATTGAGAAGCAAACTTCGTAACAACAATATACTCGGGAACTCTGAATAGAATAATAATGTCTCTGAAAAGTAGAATTTGTAATACAGCAGGAGAAAATATGTGGATACTATTTAGATGTTCTACTTCAGTTGAGTTTAGGTGAATGAAAGAATATGAACAGTTCAAGGCCCTGAGTTCAATCCCCAGCATTAAAAAAAAAAAAAAAAAAAAAAAAGAAAGAATATGAACAAAAAAACTTGTACTTCACCTGCTGTTGGAAAATTAATGAAAAGAGCCTCAGTTGAATGATATCTCATTTGAAATCTTTTTAAAATAAAATAAGGGAATCTATCAGTTTTGCTACTTTTTAAAAATGTGGATGAAGTTGCTATCACCTTATATACCAGATGAAAGACGAAACAGCTCTATTCATACACCTCAAAAATTTTAAAAATAAAGGCCTTCTTGAGGAATGGATGTGCTTTCAATAAATGCTGGAAAGATGGGTATCCGGAATAAGCTTCATTGTAAAACTTCTACTCATCCACCAAAAAAGATAGACAGCTTCTTAAGAATCTCCTTGCTTTTTTGTGGTTGGTAGTGGTGAGACGGAGGCCTGTCCTTTCCTTCAAATTCCCATGTCTAGGAGTGCATAATTTAGAAAAATTTACCCCATCAAACATTGGCAGTACTAAAGTAAAGGCTTACATGTAATGATGAAATGAGCTATAAACTAGCAATGTTGCTTTAGAAAATTTACCATAGAAGACATTTATTGGCCTGTTATCAAAGATTAATTGAACGGAGATTTTTTTTGTTGTTGTTAGTATTACTTTTCACTGAAACAGAGCTGATTGATAAATACTGTGTTTTCCTGCACTTCTAAATATCTTCTGCACTTGGTATGACAAACACTCCTTTTCTATACGTCTCCATGATAATTAGGTAATTGGAGGGCTCTGCTGCTTATCTAAGACTTGCAGAGTTGCGAGCCTGCTCTGTGAGTCCATCCTCAATTTGGCAATGTGTGCCTGTATTTGGAAGCTACATTTCATGGATTTTAACTTGGATTTATTGCATTTTTAGTAAAGGAAAAGGAGTATCCTACAGAAAGGCACATGCAGGGAGCACAACAGTGTTAGTGGGAACAGTCCAAGGAAATAACAGTTCAATACACCATTTGCTCTAACTTACATTTAAGCCAGTTTCTCGGGGTGTTTTTCAAGCAGAGCTAAACCTAAAAACAAACAAAAATCTCCACAAAAACTATGCAAAATGATAATGAAAGCAGCAAGAGACTTCTGCAGATCACGCCGATACTTAACACAATGTGTTAGATAGAGTGCTTGCCTTGCAAGTACAAGGCCCTGAGTTCCATCCCCAGCACTAATATTATATATATATTAGATATTATGTATATGTTAGATAGGAATGAAGTAATGGAAAACAAAAGGCAGAAAATAGTAGGCAGCTGATAAAGTTCTATAAAACAAAACAGGAGTAACATTAGCACAAATATTTGTGAGAAGATCACAAGCAAACTATTAAAATAAGGCACCCAAAGTAAAATAAAATCTTAAAAAGATACTTGCCTTTAAGAACCAAGACTAAAATCCAACAATCTTTCAAAGTGGGAAGGCATACACCCATAAAAATGTTAAGTTTTACTGTGGAATCAAATGATTTTTATGAACCAAATTTCCTATGATTGTCGTTTCTGCTGCCTTCTGACCCCACCCCTGCGTCCTGCCTTTCTCTTACTCTGTCTTTCATCTTCCTTCTCCTCCATTTCTTTGTTCTTGTTCTTCTCCTCTCTTTATCCTTTCTTCATTTCCCTCTTCCCTCCTTTCCTCTGTTGTGGACAGAAACGGTGGTCCAAAATTTCCCTGGGTCTATGCCAGTTAACCGTTGAAAGCGTGGGTTACCTGCGCAATGTGAACACGTCTGGTTTGAAGGTTTCAACGTCTCTGCAATACAGAGCACTCTGCAGGTTGCGGGTGTTCTGCACGCACCGCCAAGGATGGTCACGGACTCGCGCGGGCCGCGGCCAGCTCCCGATTCTCAGCCTCTTTCTTCCAAGACATGCTGAGATAAACAGAATAATTTCACAAAAACTACATGCTTTATGATAGAATATCTTTATTGTAAAACTGAATGGTGATTATCACTTGTGCTATACCAGAGTGATTTTACTAATTCCTGGATTTTACATACACACATCAGTGATCATTGTGTGTATAATATATAAATAACTCATATATATGTGACTGTGTATAAATATATTTACATAGAATTTTTAACAGTAAGAAAGATCATCTTGAAGAAATAAATTTATCCTAACTCCTTTCATTTTAGAAGAAAATCTGTAACATCTCTGGTTCTTATATTGTGAAAAAGCAGAAAATACAAATTATAATTTGTTTCTTGATATGAAATATGTACATTTTTCCCTACAAAAAAGCAAAATATTTGGATCTGCTAAGAGACCCTCTTGAAAAGTAGAGATAAATTTATTAATACTTGTAAAACACTTTTCTGTAACAAGATAAAAATGTTTTAAACTTGGTATTGACAAAATCTGAGCTAAATTTAATAAACTATTGCACATTTTATCAATATATGTAGATACATGTAATGCATGCATGTGTGTTGTAATTATTTTGGGAATAAACAATTGCTAAGTCAAAGAACAAAGTTATTAAATATAGCTGTTAAGAATTGTATTCTGATGTACTAGATGAAATAATGAGTATTTCGGGCACTCAGATTCACATTATTTCATTCTTTGCAGAGGGTAGCTGGTCCATTACCAGAAAATGTATTTTAGAATTATAAGACTTCACAAAAGATATTATACAGAGCACATTCATGCATCCTTTAATTTTACCAGAAACTGCAGCAGCATCTTGTCTGATTTAAAGGTGAAATTGCATTCACCTTTAGAGTAGGTAAATTTTGCTCTGCACTCTTCTTATGTGTTGAGAAATGGTAGTTCTTAAGCCAACAAAGAGGAATTTATAGAATTTAAATATTTGAATTTCTGTTTGTATTCATGAATTCACAAATTTTGCCTTAACAGAATTTTAATGAACTTTAAGGGAGTTGGACACAGATGATACACACAAACAGAAGCCAAAAATGCAAACAGCTTTTGGGGAAATTAGTTTTTTCAGCAGATAAAGGACAACCTTAACTCTATTAAAAGAAATAACTAAAAATATAATTACCCCATTTGAAGTTATAATCTTTTTTTTCTCCCTATGTGCATATGTGAGCACCCGTACTTGCTTGTTTTTACAGAATTAGAGTACAAAATGAAAATCTTGATTCTGCTTCCTCGATATCTTAGCCCCATTTATCATTTGTGTTTCAGTAAATGAATGTCTGTTTCTTAAATTATCAACTTCAATCAATAATATTCATGTCCTACTTTTGAAGTTATAAGACGTAGCTCAAAATATGTATCCTCAAAGTATGATTTTCTTTATTGCCAACAACTGCGACATTGTGATTTTTCAGTAATTTCATTTGTTATCTCAATGACCTTAAGTATTGTATATGAAGTTACCTTTCCTGACTCCTCAACATTTGTTTCCTCAGTGGAAAGTGAATAAATGCATACCTTCATTTTTTTAAATTCTACTCTACTCCCCAACACTCTTTCTCATCCTCTGTGCAGTATAATTTTTAAATTATTAAGAAATGCAGCACTTGTATTCTAAAATGCTTTGGCTAATGACTAATGCCATAATTGAAAAGAAATAGCTAGTCTTTGTAACAATATGCCTGCGTATTTGGCTGTTCAAATTACTGTCAACTGGTGTGATTAAGATTGAATGGAAGAAAATGATTTTATGTCACTTAACCTGTGTCACTTGATGGAGAATATCAATAGTGAAAATGGAGAGTGAGTAGCAGATAGTGAACACAGGACATGAGAAGGATAAAAAGACGTGCTGCAGTTTGTTCAAAGTACAAGTTATTATTTTAGCTGTAGTTTGTAGACAGTCTTCCCCAGGGTAAGTTTGTCCCCTAACTTTCTTTGTTTGTTATCCAATTCATTATAAATTCACGTAACATTCATTTCTAAGGCCTTTTCAACTATTTTTAGGTTGATATGGTATGCCATTTCCAGGCTATTTATAGGGACAGTTACATTAATTGATTTTAAAATGATAATCCAATATAACATGCTTGAGAGTAAACCAACTTGTTAATGAAATATTATTTTTGTTTGATACATTATTTTTATTTGAATTTTGATGATCTTTTTGTCTATATTATTAAGGGTAAATGGCTTTATATATTGGCAATGTCTTGTTTGATCCTGATTTCGAGGTACTGCTGACCTTCCAAAGTGAGGTGAGAAGTATTAACTTTGCAAGTATTTCCATACGTGCAAAAGCATGTGTGTGTTTATGTAGTGCGTACCTGTGTGTGAATACGTGTTTTTAAATATGAGCTTGTAATTATTTTTCTGACTCTAATGCAGAATATGGGGATTTTACTAGGAAGATTTTAATGACAACTCAAATTTATCAGAAATCATCTTATTAAAATTTCCTACGTTTTCTTTATTTGTTTTTGGTAATTGTTGCTTTTTGGTGTATTTTTTCAATTTATTAATCAATTTAATAGTATTTCATGGGAAAATTAAAGTTGATTTTATATCTTTTATAATTTTATAACAATTTTACTGTCATTATGGCAGTATTGTGGTTGTATATATTTCTGGGGTATGACATGATGTCTTGATACATGTGTACACCGTGAAAAAACAAAATCAGGGTAATTACTAGTACCTTAAACCATTACTATTTCTTTGTAGTGAGAGCAATCAAAAAACTATTTTACAGCTATTTTGAAATGTACAATATATTAGTGGTGGATGGTCACCCTACCGTGCTGAAGAAAACCAGAACTTGCACTTTCCAGCCAAATAGAGCTCTGTTCCCACCGGCCAGTCTCGTGATATTTCTGCAGTTCCTTCTACTGTCCCCAAACTTCTGTAACCACTATTTTATTCTCTAATTCTGTGAATAAGAATATTTGTCCTCCACACAAGAGTGAGATAATTTGGCATTTGTCTTGTGTTTCTGACTTATTTCATTTCCTATTCTCCAAACCCTGCACATTGTCCCAAATAGCGAATAACATGGTTTCATCTTCTTAATGGACGGAGAGCATTTTCTTTACCCATTTACCTGTTGATGGACAACTTGCTGGGCTCCACATCTTTGCTATTGCACTATGATAAGCACAGGTGTGCAAACGCCACTTTGACACACTAATTTTATTTCCTTTAGATATGTACCCGGTAGTAGCATTACTAGATCTTGTGATTGTTCCATTTGTTAATTATTTTTTCAGAAACTTCCTGCTGTTTTCTGTAATGGCTGTACTAATTAACATTCCCATTAATAGTGTATAAATTTCCTTTTCTCACATCCTCCCCAGTGTTTACCCTTTGATTTTTAAATTTCAAATGATTTGTTTATCCATAACTCAATTCACATTTAAGTAAATACACTAATAAATAATTGCTGAGTTCCTTATTCCTAAAGCTGTATTTTGGCCCATTTAATATCTTCACTTGACTTTAAGAACATGAACACTGATAATTCATGTATGGGGAAAAAAGAAAGATGTTATTTAACTGTTTTTTGCCGAGCAGCAACTCATTACCATTTCTGTCTGGAGACTCTCACTGCCTTTCGGAGTCTGCCCTCCTGCTCTCTGTCAACAAACCCTCCGACCTGAGGCTTGAAATCGAAGTTGCAGCAGCCCACACACCAAACATTGTGTGCTTTAAGTAAGGTAGTACATCAACATAAAAAACAAAGCAGGTTTTAAATTTGGGTGCTCACGATGACTTAACACAACTTATTTAACCTGTTCGGCCCTCAGATTTAATGAAGTAAAAATGTTGAAACAGATAGGAGCCTCCGTGGTAATTGATTCCATCCTACCTTGTTCTAGCTGACTAGCTCTGTGTGTCCCGTCCTGGTAATGGTGCTGTACCTTAATGTGTGTCCACCTGTCTCGGTTTTAGAAAAGTATAACACATTCTCTTGAAGGAGCTGCAACATTATTTTCTAATTTTCAGAAACATTGATAAAGCCTCCTTATTCAGCTTGTGATGGAGTGCAGTTTTAGAATCGGATTCATTGAGGTGATGTGTGGTAAAAGCTTATATCTGGTTCAACACTGAGTTTTCATCAAAGGTATAATCTCAGGACACTTTCTTAAATCTGTATTTTTAAACCTCTAGTTTTCTCATTTTAAATATCTTACTGATTTTTTGGAGAGATCTGTGCTCAATTTATCTGCCATAGTAGTGTATTTGTTAGTACAATACATAGTAGTGTATTTGTTAGTAGGGAATGTCTTATATTCCCTAAAAATTGGTCTTGAGTAACATGAGTTCATGTTGTTAGATAGATTTAAAAATCACTTACATTTTCTTGGTGGGCTATAAATTTTATCAGTAAGAAATATCACTCTTTCTTTATATCAGCTAAATTATATTTCCTTTATCATTCATACCAAGAGAGGCTTTGCTTAGCTTGTTATGGATGGTTTAGTCATTTATATTTTAAAAATCTCGAGGTTTTTTATTTAAATAGGTAATTTTTTGGTGACTATGGATATGTCTGCTTTCTTGTATAATATCTGAAACTGGGAAATTTGGTAAACCATCTCCGTTTCATATATATGTAGTCTTGAGCAAGATAAAGAGCTTAGGTTTCTTCACATGGAGTTATGAAATTTAAACAATTTAGTAAATATATGTATAACTATAATAATATTGAAAGCTGGAAATATTCAAATATTTAAAAAAATTTCAATTGATGAATATTTCATCATTCGATTTTTAAAGTATGTCTGTTTTTACATCAAATTCCTCTTCATATTAAACATAAAACTAAATTTGTGACATAAAGGTTATAAAATTATGCCTACTTGTTTCATTATTTGTATCTCCCTTTGAACAGGAAGGAAGCATCACACTTTTCTTTACATGAACTGTTTTGGTTGTAAAAGCATAACCTGAATATTTATATTTTAAGCATAAATAGGCATTGGGAGCATAGTTCAAATAATTTATACAAATGAAAGATTGTAGCATTGTAAAATGTAGAAAGCAGATCATCCCATGCGTTTTTATTTATCGAGGCTTTCATTTCTTTTTCTTAGCTTTATTACACATTTATTCTTATAATACAAGTCTGTCTTTTCTACAAACCTTTAAGATGTTGATTTTTTGCGGGGGATGCTGCAGATCGAACTCAGGGCTTTCTGCTCTACAGTTTGAGTCAAATCCCCAACCCGCTAAGATGTTTATCTTGAAGGTAGCTTGATTCCCTGTTATATAGGGTCTAAGCACTTGCTTCAGTAAGTGGTTTGTAAGTACTTACCACGTGCTGGCTTGGATTGGACAGCATCTGTGTTTCTTCCTTTATTGTTCCATCAAAAACCTGAAAGTCATAATCTGCTGTTTACTACCTTCAATTATAATTTCAAGAGGTCAACACTTAAGAGTTTGGTATGCATTTTTTTGTAAAAAAAAAATGTTTCCTTAAACACACTATTGCCTCTATTGCAAAACACACTTATAGGGTGTTTTCAAAAGCTTAACAGGTTGGGAACAGTCACAGAGAGATGGAGATGGGGAAAAGTTGGTCGAAGAGTACAAATTTAGTTAGACTAAATATATTTTGATGATCTACTGCACAATAGGATGTTTTTATTAACAATAACATATTACAGATCTTGAAATGCTAGAAGAAAAAAATTCTAATGTTCTTACAAAAAAATAGAGATGATAAATGTTTAACATGTTGTGTGGGTATGCTTATTACCCTGATTTAATCATTTCTCAACATACACATGTATCAAAATGTCTCATTGTACTTCAGAATTATGTCCTGTCATTATGTGTCACTAAAACTGTTTACTAAAAGAGAAAAGACAAAAGATTAAAATACAAAGGTCATGTTGATTTGAAATGTGTTTTACTGTTTTTCAAAATTGTTTGTTATTTTCCCTAGTGAGTATTCTCTCACTGAGAATCCACCACATTCTTTTCATGTGTTTAATGCTTACATAGTATTCAATAGCATTTTAACTTCTTTCTGCAGGATTTTACCTTACTTTTCATTTTATAGTAATCGTAATAGAACTGTAATTATGGTAAAATTGCTTTTGTATTTATTTTTCTAAGATAGAGTCTTCATATATTGCTGTGGTGTGATGCTTTTATTTCTTTTCGAAAGATACCAAGAACAGGAATAGCCAGGTCAAATGGAACCTCTAGTTCTAGTTTTTTGAGGAATCTCCACACTGATTTCCACAGTGGTTGCACCAGTCAACATTCCCACCAACAGTGGAGAAGGGTTCCTTTTGCCCCACAGCACCCCCAGTTTGTTATTGACCTATTTATTGATTGTTTTTTTTTTTTTTTTTTTTTTGTGGTGCCGGGGATCGAACTCAGGCCCTTGTGCTTACAAGGCAAGCACTCTAATCACTGAGCTAAATCCCCAGCCCCTGACCTATTTATTGATAAAAGCCATTCTTTCTGGAGTGAGATGGAATCTCAGTGTTGTTTTAATTTGCATATTCGGAATGACCAGTGATGTTGAACATTTTTTCATATGTTTATTTGCTGTTTCTACTTCTTCATCCACGAAGTGTCTGGTCATTTCAGCTGCCCATTTTTGGATTGGGTCTTAAAATTTGGGGGTTCTGATTTTTTTGAGTTCGATATATGCGTACCCATGTTTATAGCGACACAGTTGTAATAGCTAAATCTTGGAAAGAGCCCAAATGCCCATCGACCCCTAAATGGATAAAGATTTTTTTTTATACAATGGAGTACAACTATGCCATAAAGAATGGTTAGCTTGAGACATTTCTAGATAAATGGATGCATTTTGAGAACATACTCTTAAGTGAAATTAAATTGAACGCACATGTTTAAATACCGCATTGTTTCTCTGGTATGAGAAACTGAAATTGTAAATAAAGACTAAAATATTTTATATTGGGAAAGCAAAGAATTTGTTCAAATGGGAAGGGGAACAAGGGAGAGGGAAAGGAAAAAGGAATGGAGGGAATAGAAGGAAAAAAATGGAAACAAAGCTTTAGTAAATAAGAAAGGGAGGAGGGATTGAAGGAAGGGGAGGAGAATGGGAAAAAAGCAGCAGCATGATGTATCATGTACAGGTACAAATTCTCTATGATGAATGTTATCATTATGTATATCTAAAGTGTACCACTAAAACAAAATTAAAAGAAGAAAGTAGATTAAAAAATAGGCAAAAAAAAAAAGATAGTGTCTTCAAAATCCAATTAGGACCTTAAAGGTAGGTCTGTTTCTTACCAGATTCATTATTTTTCAAACATGCTCTATCAATTCATATTCCTCAGGAGAATAATAGATATCTTTTGGAGAAGCCTGCCAAGTATTGGACATACTGAGCTTTTGTGGAAAGTCCCATGTCCGACACAATATTCCTTAATGGAGCTACTGTAGTTTCGCTGTTGAAAGCTCAGACATTATTTTTCAATTAGTTTGGCTTCATCAATCACTCCTGAAAGCTGTGCATCAAAACCACCCATTACATTGTGGTTTTATAATCTTATCTTTATTTTCTAAGAGTTTTGGTTTATATATTTTACTACTATTGTTTTTGGCTCATTAAGATTTATAGTTGATTTAACTTTCTCAGGGTATGAAAATTTGGTTAGCAAAACTCTCCTGGGATTTTCTATTAAGGATGCCATCCTCTCATTCCACTTTATTGGATACTCATTTTTCCAGTGTCATAAATTTATTTGTATTTATATGATAGATATCTGAATATCCATGTCTTTCCTTTCTCGCTTTACATTTATATTGATACATTTTTATAGTAAAAATGCAGAGCTGAGTTTTAAATCTAATAATAATGGTTTATGATTCGATGGGTAAGTCTATTCCAACTTTTATGTTGGGGTTCATTTCGTTCCTCTTACGAGTGATTAGGTGGCTCTTTTTCCTTAGTTCCAATCTGTAGTCTATGAAGACAAAGTATCAAGATATGTTACTACCAAGTGTGATATTTCTAATAATAAACCCTAATAACTCTTCCAAGATTCTTCTGAGTAATGATTATAAATAATTATGTAGTACCACAGTCACTTCTTGAAGATCGAGCCTCCTTGCTTATTAATTTTTCATCTGTTTTTGTGGCACTGGGAATCGAACCCACGAACTTGTGCATGCTAGACAAATGCTTTAGCAATGAGCTACATCCTTGTCCTAGTTTGTTCTGAGAAATGACCTCCTAAATTGTACCAGCTGTTTTCAAACTCATGATCCTCCTGTCTCCACCTCCAGAGTAACTCTTACTACAGGTGTGCACCGTGCACCCACAAGGCTATTACTTATCACTTAAATTATCTTGCTTCTGCTGTTCTGTCTACTTTTGAGTCTTTCCTCATCCATTTCTCTACCTTCATCTTTTTTTTTTTTACTTCCAATTCTCTCTATGTTTTCTGAAACTGTACCTCAAAACTGTTTGAAAAGTGTCACTTCCACACACTTTTCCTGAGTAATGACTCCAACATCCCCCACACGAACTCACATTGCCAGCTGAGGCCAACTTGAGAGAAGTCTTCCTGTCGTGGTCTGCTTACTGCAAGAAAAGGAGTTTGCAGATGAGGGTAAAAGCTCATGTTTTAGCAGTTCCGTTATTCAGCTATACATTCTTCTTTCTATTTCAAAATTGTCACCTAAAATATTCCTTTCATTCTCATCTTATGTATTATGTAATAATTATCGCAATAAGTCAATTAACATAACCATCGCCGTCCATGCTGTGCATTAGATCCTCAGAACCTGTTTATATTCTAACTGAAGATGTGCCCTTTCTTCAACATCTCTCCATGTGTTCCATGCCCTGCCCTGGAACCTGCTGATTCCTTTCTTTCTTCTGAGCTCAGTATGTCTGGCTTCCACAGTAAGTGATACAGGTGCAGGATGTGCTGCTTTGGGTCTAGCTCGTTTAACTCACTTAACATAGCATAATGTTTTACAGTTTCATTCGTGTTGCAATTCATTGAAAAGATTATTTTTGCTATGGCCGAATACTACATTATCACATATGTAATACATATACCACTGTGTATAAATACACACACACACACACACACACACACACACACACACACACACATACACATTCCACATGTTGATTATTGTGATTGATTCTGCAGAGAATGTAGGAGACTGCAGATAGGCCTTTAGATACTTATTTCTTTACCTTTGGAGATATATATATCTATCTCCATCCGTAAGTACAGTTATGGGATCACATGCTGGTTGTCTTCAGGTCATTCGTAGTTACTAGCACAATTGTTGAGTCTCAGTGAGGTTTTCTGTCAGTTTATCGCCTTGATTCTCATCTTCTACACTTTGCTTCTAAACACAATCTGTGTCTTTGTTTAGTTTAGTTTTCATGCTGGAACAAAATTGCTGGAACAAAACACCTGACACCTGCACCATCATAGAACTGCTCTCGTCAGAATATGTATAATGCCTTGTCTCTCCATCTCAAATAACTCTAGACTTAGCACTTCACTGCTAAGCCTAAAGGTCATATATAATTATGAACATTCTCTCAAATCTCACATGTAATTGTTGAGAAAGTCCTACGAGAGTTTTTTCAGATACATCACAAGTGTAGTCAAGATTGCAATTTCTCCCTTGCTAACTGCAGAGTTGGAGGTACCGTTGTCTCTGAGTATACTTCTACCACTTCTCTTTGGATCTTCTCATTCACTCCTACAGTCCAATGACAAAAAATAAAAAGACCCCTTAATAATACAAGTGATAGGGTATTATTGTGCCAAAAATCTGCCAGTGGCCTCTCATTTTAGGAAGCAATATTCATTTTTATTTTCTAACAGACCCTTCAGGTTTTAGGAAGTATGTCCCTCTCTGCTCCTTTCCAACTACATTTAAAAAAAATTTTTACTCAACAGTCTTATACAATTTGTGTCTCATTTTAAATTGACAAATAAAACATATTTGTCACTAATATATTACTTCGAAATATGTATATATTGTTGAATGACAAAATTAAGCTGATTAGCATTTGTATTACTCATATACCAATTTTTGTAAAGAGAACACTTAAAATCTGCACTAATTACAATGACCTATTACGTATTTGTCTGCTATAGTTACCATGTTTAATTTTCCTCACCCTTTTTATTCTTTTGTTATGTATCTCATGTTTTCCTCCCCATTTGAAGACTTCTAAATTTATAATTTCTTTCTTGTGCTTTATTGTTCTTTTATTTGCTTTCTTTCTTTCTTTCTTTTTTTTTTTTACTTGCTTTCTTATATGCACTACTCCTCATGATTTTGGTTGGATATAAAATATTACCTCTTCAGTCAGACTTTAAAAATTCTCAGGAAGAATAACCTCTGCGACCTGTGCTGCTTGTAGAGCAGTTTGTCAAATTAGGAGACTCTCCCCTGTATGTTCTAAGACCCCCAGTGGGGAATTTAAATTATGGATAGTACCAAACGCTATGTATACTATGTTTTCTTCATATGCACATATGTCCATGATGCCTTAGTTACTTTCTCTTTACTGGGACAAAACACCTGACACCTACAAGTTAAAGGAGCAGCCGTGTGTTTTGGCTTGCAGTTTGTAGAGGCCTCAGTTCTCAGTCAGCTGTTTCCAAAGCAGAGCAGAAACAGTCCATGGCAGGGGAGGCAGCTGTAAATCCATCAGTAGACTGATCCACTATCACACCCATGGTCCAGTCACCCCCCCAACCCTACTTTATGAGACAATCATGATATAAACTGTAGCACACAACAAAGTTTAATTTGTAAGTCAGGCAGAGTAACAAATTATCTACAATAAGGAGAGCAATTGTAGCAATGTACTGTGATAAAATTTACATGAATGTGCTGTCTCTCCCTTAAAGCATCCCACTGTCCTGCACCCCCCCTTCTTGTGGTTGTGTGAGGGATGAGGCAGTGCATTAGTGAGAGGAAGTATCCTATCACTAATAGAAGTAAAGTGAAGTGAGGTTGATGTTGTGGGCATTGTGACATAGCACTAATGTGGACCTCCCGACCACGGAGCCAAGACAATGTTGGTTGACGACACGCAAGTGAACTACAGAAAAGTAAATAAAGGTGGAGGAGGGCTGTCGTGCAAAATTTCATTTCACTCTGTGGCACTTTTGAAATTCAAATTACAAAAAAAAAAGAAAATTCAAGTTATTATTTAAAATATATTGTCTGTATTGCCACCTTAAAACATGCTCCATGATAGCAAAAAATCACCATCTATGCTCTCTTAGAACCTAGACTGAATTAATACAAACTACAAACAACAAGCATGCAAATCTCATTAGTCTTAACATACCCTGCCAATTAACAGATAGACACCTAATGTGAAAATGAAATATTACCAATCAAAACAGTCCATTTCTTTCAACAAATTTAGTTAGAAGCTGACCAAAATCTCAGGTCTCTCTAGTCTATAGTACATAAAGGAAAATCTACTCTGGGATATCTGGAAAGTTTATCCATTTCTCTGAAAGAAATACAAGCAACCGTTGGCTGTGTGAAGACACAGTACACTGTGGGACACAGAAAGTGTACCTTACTTGCTGCAGCTCTCTGGCATATAGGTAGAAAGAAGTTGCCTCTAATGTTTAAACCACCTATTTACCTACTTACAGACACTGTCCTTCTGGGGTTCTTGTTTAATCATAATGTCCTGCTTAATTCTTAATCATTTTTAGTTTTTCTTTATAGTTAAGCTTTTTTAGTTGGCTTTTCTTTAATAGCAGCCAAAAATATCA
This sequence comes from Hystrix cristata, assembly GCA_004026905.1. NCBI lineage: Eukaryota > Metazoa > Chordata > Mammalia > Rodentia > Hystricidae > Hystrix > Hystrix cristata. Next base: position 43,523 of record PVJO010013976.1, read on the forward strand.
CAACAAATATAAACTGTTTTTCTGCTTTCCTTCACAGCCAAACTTTTCAAAATAATTTCACTCCAGTATAATCTTTAAATTCTCACTTTTCACAATAGTGCAACCTGATTTATATCTACATTTTCCAGAAGTCAGTATATTACATGGCCATCAATAACCCAACCCTCATGTTACCATTTTCAATAAAGAGTATTTTATGCCCAGGATCCTGTGAATTCCAGGAGTTGTTTTCATTTATTTCTTTGTTTTAATCACGGAGAGCCATGTTCTCTTTCTTGTTCTTATTTTGTGTCCTGAGAATTCAGTGAACATTTTTTTCTCAGTCTTGAGTTTTGGATTTTTCTTCTCTATAAATTCAGGAGTCCCTTATGGTTTGCTTTCACATTTATTTTTTAAGAAATTACAGTGCTCCCTTTTTATCGTTTCTCATTATTTTAAATTATACTTTATGTGTTTGACTATACTTATGTGTGAGAAAATCCCTTCCTGGAATATCTGTCTGCTTGGCAGGTCAATTTAGAATTACAATTAGAATTGTAATTTAGAATTACAAACTCTAAAAGTCTTAAATAATTTTTACTTAAATTTCTCAAATCAAATCTGTCCTTGTGTCTGGATTTCCAGTAAGTAGCATTTCTAACTGCTGATTATCAGAAAGCAAGAATGAAAAATTTATATAAACTTCCTACTTTAAATTCGACAGCAGGCCAAAAATCACATAATTGCTGCACATAATATCCTCCCTATTTTTCTTCATCTCCAAAGAAACTAAAAGTTGAAACTTCATTCAAGAGCAAACCACACACATTAACAAACTATATGGTGTAATTGAACACAAAAGTTAATATTCTTGTGCTTATATGAATGAAATTACATGTTTATCAACACAAACTGGACATGAAAAAATGGATAGGAAAACAATAAAGAACATCAAAAACTTTAAGTACCAGAGTCAGTGGAAGGAGGGGCTAAAGCAAGACAAGTATTCAGGAAACAGACAATATGAGAAAACAAGCGCTAGGTACCGAGTGAGGCGTACTTAACAGAGTGAGGTCAAGCTAAGCATCTGAAAAGAATCAGAAAAAAGTAAGTGAAGATCCAGCCTGTGACAAAGTGATACTGTTCAGAAGAGAAAAATAGAGGACACTCAACCCAAAATAGCTGTAATAAACACTGTACTTAAAAAGTGTTTGACCAGTAAAATATTTTGCTTAAGACAGCATAGAATACTTATTAACTTACTTGTTTTCTTCAATGCTTCGCTGTTACAGTGCCCAACTAGTATGCCAAACAGATCAATATCTCTTCCCAGGTGCTACTTCAACTTGTTATATGCTTTGCACATCACCACTTAGAATGTGCTATTACCTAATCATTTAATTAGAGACATTAAATGTAGTTTTAATTTGCTGGATATTTCAAATTAGCATATAATCACATAACTGCACGGAAAGTTAAAATGTACATATTAATTAGTTTAATTTAGAATCCTTAAATCTCTTAATATTGCTAAATTAGCATCAAATTTTCCCCCATATAGTCCAATTTTAAACCTCAAAAATATATCAAATTTTTGAGTGTGTGTGTCTATGTGTGTAGTAATGTTCAAATTCATGTGCCCCATAATTAAAACACATAGAGTACTAAAATTAGGTAGACAAGAACTTAAAACACTTAAAATTTTAATCAAGTTAATATATTAAGATCTCAAGCATCACATTTTAAAAACATTTTCTGATAGCTGGTCATATAATAGGATAAGATGGTAGTTATAAAAGTTGTTATTTGACAGTTTAAAGGTTGGTCTTTTTTATACATCTCAGTGAAAAAGCTTTATTCTTCATGTTTTTTCAAAGTGCTTATAGCAGAAATAGTCTCAAGGACTGTATCATGAATATTTCCAAGAAATATATTCATATTTTAGACATTTATTTAGAAAAAGTAGACCTCCAGCTAGCAATCCAGAATATAAAGAACATGGAAGTTGTCACCAGATCCTAATGAGAGCAAAAAACTACAGAAACTAAAAATGTATAACTTTGAACAGACTTTTCAGAGAATGAGTTTTTAGGGACAGTAGCGACTCCTATATATAGGCAGATAAAGGGAATTGCAACTTCCTGGGGCAAAACCTCAAAGGAAAATCCTTCGTATAATCCAGTCCTGCAGTTAGAAAAAACTAATATGTAGCATATGAGCAGCTGAAGGCTGAGTGTTGTCAAATCTTAGTTAAAATCTCTACGGGGATCCATTTGTAGGAGGTAGCGCACTGTTTTACTTGTTCCCAGAGGATCTCACAGTGGATCTCACAGAGGATCTCAGGTTCTCACGGTGAAGATCGGAGGAAACTTCCTTCACATTTCTGGCATGGGGAGGGGAAGAGCAGCCATTTTGAAATATGACTGGAACATTTATTTTTATCTGAGTCTCCCCTCAGGAGAAACTATTTTACCAGATCCTAACCTACTAAAGATTTATTTGAACATAAATGGCCAGCTTTGTAGAACTTTCTTGTGGAAAAAGAGAAATACACAATTCCAGTCCCATCTGCTATCTTGTTCTAAGTTTTAGATTAAGGGGTTGGGATGGGACATAGACTCTCTTGTAAGTGTGACAAAAAAAGGGCACACTAAAATTTGAGTCTCGATCACAGACCTATAGAATGCTAGATTTAGTTACCAGAGTTTATTATACCCAGCACATGATGATCAGCTTTCAACAACAACAACCACCACAACAAAAAATTACAAGGTGTAATAAAGGATAAAAAAAAACCACACAGTTTGAAGAGATAAAGTAAGCATCAGAACCAGAATTAGATATAATAGAGATGTTGCAATAACAACAGAGAATTTTAAAGAACTATGATTAATTGGCTAAGGGCTCTAATGAAAAAAATGAAGAATTAGCAACCAAGCAAATGTAATACAAACAAAGAGATGGTTATTCTTATAAAGAGTGAAAAGGGAATAACATAAATTTAAAACACACTAATCAAAATTAAGAATTTCTTTGATGGGCTCCATGGTAGATTGGATACCGCTGAGGAAAGTATCTGTTCTTGAGGATATGACAATAGAAACTTCCAAAATTCTTGACTATGGACTCTAAGCAGAAGACACTTGATGGCCAGTGTCGGTTCTCATGAACCGATGATACTAAGACTGAGACATTAGTTGTTACTGTTTGAGTGGGCCTGTGGGCTCGGGCAAGGTTGCAGATGGCCTACTTTAGTCCATCTCCAACCAGGTCTCATCTACCTATTTCTGCATGGTTGCTTTGGATAGTCTAGTCACCATATGATTGAGTAAATTATATTAGTTATATTCTAATATCCAGAAAATGTCCTGAGCTTTTGATAGATGTTTTAGAGGTGTTCAAAACAGAAGCAAACCCTGAGTTCAATCCCCAGCACGAAAAACAAAAAAACAAAAAAACAAAACAAAAAAAAAAAAACAACAGAAGCCAAGTGTCTCCTCTCTTTGAGTCATATCTCACCTATCACAAACTGATTTATATTAACTTCCACTTTGGAGGATTGAACTTTTCATCCCGTGGCTCCCTGTGGATAGAACAATAGCTACCACTGCCCTTCTACTCACTAAGGGCATCTAAGGACAATTCCCAGTGGTTTGGAAGAGGGCGTCTTGTTCTCTTTTGTTTGAAATAGGGCAGGAATCCAATTTGCTCTCCTAAGAACGTAAACACACATAAGATCTGACTGTAAAGCACACCAGACATAAAGTGTTTCATGCAAAGTTATGGGTAAAATCGCATCTCTCTAAATTCATATGTTGATGTTCCAATCTTTAGACCTGAGACTAATATGTATTAACATATTTGGAAATAAGGCCCTAGAAAAGTTTATTTAAAATAAGGTTGTTAGAGCAATGTCCTAATGTGATACGAGTAATGCCCTCCTAAGAGGTGGAGGAACCAGACATGTATGTGTGCGCTGAAGGACGACCATGAAAGACAGCAAGAAGACAACTATCAGCAGCTCGGGGACACAGGCGCCTGAGGAACCCAAACCTGCCAGCTCTTTGATGTCGCGCATCCAACCTTCACAACTGTGAGAACACAAATTTATGTCAGTGAAGGAAGAGAGAAAAGGCGAAAGAGAATGATATAGACAAAATAAGAACAAAAAGCAAAGCAAAGTAAAGAACTCCTAAGTTAAAACAAAGATAAAAATATGAAAATAATAAAAATCTGCCCAGAATATTAAAAAATTGTGGTGCGATTACCGAAGTACAATATATGTATAGTTGGAATTCCAGAAAAAGGAAAAAGAAAGAAGAAATATTTAAAACAGTAATGTCTCAGAATTTCCCCAAATTAACGACATCAATTAAAATAATTTTATTATTGCTCATCTCTGTTCTCCAATCATGTCTGTTTTATCTCGTTTTCTGTCTTAGGGCTTCTCGATACACAGAATTTTAATCTTTTGAAACATTCTTTTGACTAGTAATCTTACTGACTATGACTATCTCTAGCCTTACTACTGCTTGAATTTGCAGTTTGGGTCACAAAACTTTCAATTCCTTTCCATTTGAGAACAACGTTCCATGAAAAATGGCAAGATGACTCTGTCTTGTATCAGGTGGTGTTACATGGTGGAAATCTTGGCCCCCAAATTCATGCTTTTATAATGTCAGTTGGTAATGATTTCCAAAGAGAAGTGATTCTTGTTGAGAAATACAGCAAATACTCTTAATTTCCTAAATAATATTCCATCCTTCTCCTTTTCCATAGTGAACAAATTTTTGTTTGCTTGGAGTAATGATGAAAATAAACTCACCTTTCTAAAGTCCTTTACTCACATCCACAATCGTGTGATACTTTTCTGGCTAAGGTAAAGGAAATAGAAGTTCACTGTTCGTACTTCTTCGTTTAAGAAATGTCTGTTCATTTCAGATGCCTGTTTTCGGAGTGAGTCTTTAAATTTTGAGAGTAGAGATGTCTGATTTTTTGAGTTTTACACAAATTCTAGATCAGTCTTTTGTCTGAGGAGTAACTCTTAAAATTTTTTCCCTTTCTGTGGGTTGTCTCCTCACTCTGTTGGTGGTTTATTTTGCTATACAAAAGCTTTTTAATTTGATACAATCCCACTTGTTAATTATGCGTAATATTTCCAGTGCAAGAGACCCAAAATGTAAATAAGGAACAAAATGGAGGATAGATATTGGGAAGTAGGAAGAACTTGTTTGAATGGGAAAAGGAACAAAGAAGTGGAGAGGGAGGAGGGAAGGAAGGGCAAAGGGATTAAAAAAGAAAATGGAAGGAATAAATGGAAACAGTTTTTCTAAATGGGGAAAGGAAGAAGGTTGAAGAGAGGGAAGGGGAATGGGAAAAAAGAATAATTAAAATATATTAAGTACAAATACAAATTCCCCATGATGAATGTGATTATTATGTATGGCAAACATGTAATAAAAATTTTTAAATTTACTGGATAATCATTCTAGAAATCTATGAAAAACACAGTAGAGAATAAAGCTGGAAACCAAGAACTTTGGTGATTAGTTGAACATATAAACTATCCAGGAACCACCTACATTTTGACCTCATCTTCAAAGGAAATAAATCCTGTTTAAGAAAGCTGCAAACAGTACTCATTTGATTAGTTTTCCCATTGAAATAGAGTAGACTCACTAAAAGAGTTTCACTTCTTACCTTGAGCATATCAGATTTGATACTGTTATGTCATTATCTTTTTTTGCCTGTCGCATTTAGCCAGCAACACAGTGACAGCTTTCTTTTGAAGTTCAGTAGAAGTGACACACACAGGCACAAACCTCACCAGCATCCTGCCTGCATCAAGTATAGAGTGATAAAGTGATGCAATCAATTTATTATTAAGCTCATTTTAAAAAATCTCAAAACACAGACTAGATTATTTTTTGGCCAGTTTGGAGTAATTGTCTCTATTCCCACTACATTAAGATTTAGTGCTTGTATTTATTTCATTTCAACTAGTACTCACTTAACTTTTTACTAGCTCATCCATACAAAAACTTTAAGAAAACTTATGAAGTCTGTCAGTCTTTCTCAATGGTGGTGCAGAGGTCATGGTCTTTCCAAATGGCAGCAGAGAGCAGCGAGTTGGCCCTCAAATTCCTTAGCTTGATTTACTTGGACAGATCACAAGTTTTATAAAGGTGTTTGTGGCTCTATTTTGTGATTCCTATAAAGTAGAGGGATCAACTGATTTTCAAATAAAAATGTTAATAAAGAGAAAATGCTAAGTTTATAACATTATTCAAAAGATTAAAAAAAGAGTATACAAATATTGATTCGAAATGCATACACAATGTGAAATGGCTAAATTGAGATAGTTAAAATATGCATAACCTCAGAGATCAT